>ML785488.1:13951-46599 GCA_009831015.1 Picea engelmannii
CCATGAAATATGGTACTACACATATTATAATATATTATCAAGGAAAAAACAAGCTAAATGCAAATTGGACATTTGAAAAAAAAAACAAGTTAAATGAGTACATCAATAAAAAATAACATACCAACCTTGCAAGTTCAAAATACGAGCTATGTAGATCGAGAATTGGATTTGTTCAATCGGTGGGTGACGGAAAAAATAAACAGCTCAAACAAAATCCAAGAACAATGTTGTAACTATAGCAATTGTGTCACAAAGTCTCTTAAAGTCACTTATATATAGATAAAATAGTCAACTAGCCGTTAACACCGACCAATGAGATAGGAAAAATTTTCGTCGCTATTGCCACGAACGTTCGTCGCTATAGCGATGAAAATCCCGACTAGGTTAAATTAAGATTTTCATGGATATTGCGACGAAATTTCGTGGAAATATCCACAAAAATCCCGCCCTCTTTAAAAAAATGATGAAACTAGTGGAAGCGTGGAAAATTTTTGTGGAAAAATCCACCCATATGTAGTAGTGGTAGACAACGATTCCCCTTGTGGCTAGTGTGGGGGAATGGTCTAGGAAAGTCTCTCTTCTTGACGATCACTCTCAGTAGTGGTCAAGAAGACTGGTCCGCCTCATCGAACAATCATTCTTTCAAAGCTCACTATTGCGATCAATTTCGAAGAATGGTCCATTTTGGAGGTTGGTCTAGGACAATCATTTCCTTAGGAAATGGTCTGGACAGTCATTCCCTAGGGAAGATTCATTCTCCCCAGGTTTCACTTTGTTTAGTGCCGGAGGAATGGCCTAGATAGGTGAATGGTATAGGTTTAGAAATCAGGGACAAACATTCCCTAGGGCAGACTCATTCTCTCTAGTTTGCACTTTGTTTAGTGCTGGAGGAATGGCCCAGATAGGTGAATGGTCCAGGATCATAAATCAAGATAGTTATTCTTCCTTTCTTGAGAAGAATAGTTCAGATAGCTCATCATTGATGTCTTACCTTCTGAGGGAAGATGCTCTTCCAGATCTCACATATGTGAGTGGAAGAATGACCCAGATGATTCAGTTTATATGATAACAATGTTTTCTGTGCAGGTTGATATCAGATGATATGATTGTTATGGAGACTGTATGTCTCTGGACAGTAGATGTATACTACTGTGGTGGCTGTATTACACTGATTGTGACTATATGTCAGTGTTCAAGTATCCATGTGCTACTTGGTGTGGTAGTGTACCACTGGATTGTAGTTGTGTACTACTATGGATAGAGATAGTTGTGTTCTATTGAATGACATTGTTCCGATTGCCTTGAAAACTATCAGTGGTGTTGGAAATGATTATCAGCTAGATGGATGATCAATGGATAGAGATTCCCCAGACAGAAAATGGTCTAGGACATTCATTCTTCTAGGACATATGTATAGATTAGAAGAATGGATCTTGTGTCACTCTATGGAGTGAGTGACTTATCCAACATCATGTTTGATTACTCAGATGGAGTATGGTTTCGAGAGATGATGCAACTGATGACATTGCTAGTGATGATGGTGCTCATGATCTAATCATGAGATAGTCTATATGACTACGTTGATGCTACCGGGTGAATGGTATGTTTGTGCTCAATACCATTACCTTCAATACCTCGTTATCTAGGAGGGAGTGTTGATATTATGGTAGCTGCGGGAGGTATTCACCTCCAAATGTAAACCTGATGAGAATAGAATATTTTGGGAAGCAAGAAGAAACCCTAATTAATTGGTTAATAACCCTAGAAGACAAGTCGACTCAAGAGAATGACTTGTATTAGGTTATTAGCCTCCAATAGAAAAAGTTAGCTAAAGGAAATGTTATATACTCAAGAATTAGTACCTAGAATGAGAAGTCGGCCCACGAAGTCTACCAGAAATAGTGTAAATACAGGAGGCCAGTCTTCATTCTGGCCAGTATTCTCAGAACTGCAGAAGCAACACTTGTGCACACTGCAGTTGGCCAGTTTGTGTGCAAGTTTGGAGGAGAGCTGCTGTTGTAGCTGCTGCAACTAGCAGATTTTGGTTTTGGCTTGGAGTCTCTCCTGGTTATGGTTTGGACTCTCTGATCAACTCTTGTTTGGTATGCTATCCTTGGAGAAAGGTGCACCACCTTTGTTTGGCTATCTAGCCAAGGGTTTGCTTCCAGAATGATTCTCTGTCAAGGTTAAGGTGCTCGGGGGTGGCTTTGGCCTATGGTCGGGTGACAATATTGCTATATTGTCTATGGTTAAATGAACACATCCATTATATTCTAACAACTCCTTCCTTGTGTTCATGCTTGCATCAAATGCATCCCATGTCTTGGGAAGACCATTGAGTACTATATTTACCATATCCTTCTTTGAAATGATTTCTTCAATAGCTTGTAGTTGATCTCTTAACTGAGAGATTCTCACAAGGTATGATTTTATGCTATCATCATCATTCATTTTCATGTCACGAATCTCATTCTTTAGACTCATTACTTGTCCGATGTTTCTGACTGAGAGGAGGTTTGTTAGGGCATCGCACATCTTCTTAGATGAGTCAAGATGGGAGATGTAGGGTATCAAGTAGTCTTTTATAGAGTCCACTATGATACTCATGGCATTGATGTCATTGTCTTTGAACTTCTCCATAACTGCAATGTTCTGAGGTTCCTTCTCTTTTTCTTCTTCGAACTGTGGTTCCACAATCTTTCCTTTCACGATATCCAACACTTTATTCTTGGCAAGGATGAGGTCAATCCTTGTCTTCCACGCTCTGAAGTTAGAAGTGCCTTCTAACTTGTTTTCTGACTTCATAGAGTAAGTCATATCTGTTTTGACTTGGTCAACCTTTGACCAAAAACTCAAACTTGACGTCTTAGCTTGTTGAGAGTACCAGGAGGTGCGCTAGGCTAGGGCGCACTAGGCTATCTAGAAATTAGGTCAATCTCTTCACTTAAGGTGCCTCAACAAGAGGGTTAGGGTTTCGTTGCTGCAACAAAAACTGGCTGCAACTGCAACTGTGAATGAACAAATCCTCCTAATATATATTCCAATAGTTAGACTGTCCGAAGATAGTGTGGGGCCATAACCTGTTAGAAATAATAGACATGCTCGTTTAACCATAGACAATATAGCAATATTGTCACCCAACCATACGCTGAAGCCACCCCCAAACACCTTAACCTTGACAAAGAATCATTCCAGAAGTAAACTCTAGGCCTGATAGCCAATCAATGTAGTGTACCTCTCTCTCTCTCCAGAGCTAGCATATAAGGCAGAAAGTCCAAACCATAACCAATAGAAAGTCTGAGCCTAAACCGATAATATAGATTGCAGTAGCTGCAACTCCCCAGACTTGCCCAATTACCCAGTTTCTATAGTGCGCACTTCTTCACTACTTAAATTTTGAGCCTTGTGTGCCAATGAGATCTAGCTACCTATATTTATACTATTTTTCTTGAGCTGTCTGGGCTGACATCTCATTCTAGAGGCTAAATACTTGATATTAAATATTTCCTTGAGCCGACTTGTCTTCTAGGGTTATGTTCAATGCTTTAGGGTTTCTTCTTGCTTCCTGGAATATTCTCTTCTCGTCAGGGTTACACGTGGAGGTAAATACCTTCCGCAACTACCATAATATCAACAAAAGCGTCCTTCATACACAACCAATTGGTTACTTTATAAACATACAAGTTTTTTGTTATACTTTATGATGTTAATTCAGTTATGTAAATGGTTTTATATGAATGTTGTGTGTTTGTTGTTTTGATTGAACAATGACATTCACTTTTTTATAATTGCTGTTATATGCATAAGGATTTTAGCATGCTGCATGCTATAGAGCATTTAAATCACTGTTTAGCAGGTGACTATGTTACAGTTAGTTAAGAGCATATTTTTTATGGGATCTGGGTACGTTACATAATGCCTTATGGACCTACTCAATTCATCCCTTATTTGATTTGCAAGTTGATAAAATACATTTTACATGTTCCCTTGTGTTGTATGGATTTTGTTGGAATAATTTATATATCAAAGGTTTAATTTGAGTTAGATAAATATGTTTGAGAGATTTTTTGGAGAGATTGTTGAGAAATTGTAGGAGATGATAGTTTCCGAGATCTCTTCTCATGTATAAATATATATTTTGGTAATGAGAAATTTTGTGTTGGATGTGCATTATTGTTGAATATATTTGCTCCATTATTGTGCTGGAGCAAATATATTGAATAATAATGCACAATTGTGTTGGTGTAGTTCTTCATTTAGTATCAGAGCAAATATGAAACAAAGAGAGCTCAAGCTAGAGATTCAACGAAGCCGAGAGACTTCATCTTGCTGTTGTTTCATTCAGCTTGGGCGCTAAGCTTACATGGACATTCATCCGTACAGATGCAATCACACTTTGATGTGTGTACAGAGGCATATGGACGACTGCTTCAGAGAATAATGTGCTGCTAGAGGAATTGATCCATAGTTGCATGGAGTCCAGCTGCGTACAGACGTGATTGAGTTCCTGATTGCATTGCTCTCGTTGCTCCGCACATGCTTCACCTCGGAACGCTGCATAAGACTGGAGTATCAATCTGTGCGTGGGGCATTGATCTGCATGGTGCGTGCAACCTGTGCATACAATTGTGCATGGAGTGCGTGGGCAAGAGTGGTGAGCATGGATCGAACTTAGATAAATGCGTGGGAAAGATAAGAGGTGTGTAAACTGGTGCGAACGGTTTAAGGAATCTGCATGGTATGTGCGTGGACTAGTACGTGTGTATTGAAATGTAAAAGTTTGACTTTCACATTTGGCATACCATTTTTTTTTTTTATAAAGGCTTTCAATCTATTTGTGGTGTGTAATTTATCATTTGGTGAGGAGGTGGCAATGTATATGACCTGTGTGTGCATTGGTTAAAATTTCATCTGTTTAAAAAAACAAAGATGATGGGGTGAAATAGTTAAAATTAACATTTAAAAAAAATCAAAGTTCATAATGTTTAATTAATAATATTCATTATAAAGGAGAGTCCACATATATATATTAAATTAGTGAAAGATTATAGAGAATTAGTGCTTGAGAGAACATAAGGTAATTTTGTAAAAGAGTTTATATTCTCTCTTATTTTTGAAATATTTTTGCCAACCAATATTTTGTAAAAGGGTTTATCCCTTGTTGAATTGCATTGTGACACATTTATTGTAATTCATAAATTAATAAAAAGATTCATTTTGGTGGTGTTTGAGTTCCATTTTTTTGGGACTACTGCTCTTGTCCTAGGTTAAAGAGGGACAAAGAGTGTGTTGTCTCATTTTTTTTGGTGTTTTGTTTTTCAAATGGTGACGAACAATAAAAGGGTTTATCCCTTGTTGAATTGCATTGTGATACATTTATTGTAATTCATAAATTAATTCAAATGGTGACAAACAATATTGTGCTTCTAAAAATCACAAGCATTAATTAATTTTTTTGGAGCAAACTCATGTGATCCATATTTATCACTGATTTATGGGAACTTGTAATTGATGGATATGTTATGCCTTCTGATGACGAATTTAAAGAACTGAGTGTCAATGACAAGAAAGCTATAAAAAAAACTTATAAAGAAGGACAATGAAACACTTTCTCTTATAAAGAGCGCAATTAAAGAATCTATATTTCTGAGAATCAGTGCTATAGAATCATCCAAGCAAGCATGTAATATCTTAAAGAACACATATGAAGGTGTGGATGTAGCTAAATTGCAAACATTAAGGTGGAATTTTGAAAATGTAAATATGCAAAGTAATGAATCCATTCATGATTACATCACCAAAATGCAAGATCTTGTTAATAAGATGAGATCATTAGGTGAAGATGTTTAAGAAAGAAGACTAGTTGAGAAAATTTTAAGAAGTGTTATGGATAAGTTTCATATGGTCACCACGAATATTATGTTTTCCAAAGATTTAAACACAATGAAAATTGATGAGTTGAGTGGTTTTTTGCTAACTATTGAAGAAATTAATCCAACTGAGGAAATGAAACTTGTTTTTTCTACAAGACATAGAGGAAGATGAAGAGGAAGAAAGGGTCAATATCAGAATTAGAATCAGAATAGACATTCACAACAATCACAAAATTATTAAGGAAATGCATCCACCTCAAGAGGAAGAAGAAGAAGAAGTGTAAGTCAGTTTAGAGAAAGAAGTAGAGAAGGATCTTGTGGAAGAGAAAGAGGCAGAGATGGATCTTGAGATAGAGAAAGAAGCAGAGAAGGATCTCGTGGAAGAGAAAGTGGCAGAGATGGATCTTGAGAAAGACAAGGAGCACATTGTTATTATTGTCATAAATTTAGTTATCTTGAAAAAGATTGTTATGCAAGATTGTGAGATATGGAACATAAATGTGCGAATACAATACAAATGAGGCTTTAAAGGCTTTTTTTATAGTAAACATGAATTCCAAAACCCTAGACATCCAAAAACCTAACCCTAGGAGATGAAGCGTCAAAAGTCACGTGAGTCTCGTCGCGGTAAGTTAGTACATCAACTTCCTGGGGTCGTAACTTTTGCATACGATCTTTGTTTAGGGTGCACAATAGCTTGTTAGAAACGCGTCGACAAGGAGATTCATATTGGGGGCTCATTTAGAGCCTATACATATTTTTGGGGTGCCGGATTGTGATAAAAACGACGTTTAGGCCCTCAAAATGGCCCTAGAAGTTTGGGACCTGAAAAACTGCTAAAAATAGTAAATTGCCAAAAGACTATTTTGATCCAGTTGGAATAGGTGGGTGGGCACCGAGATCTTCCTGGATCGGTTATCTAATCTAACATCACAGTGATTTAACTTTTTAACCATAAGGTAATCTTGTTTTCTAAAATGATTCCATATAACTTGTTAAATGCCTAATGATAATTGTTTTAAAATATGATTCTATAAATTATTTTTCTTACAAATTTTAAAAATAAGAACAATGAAGCTTACACTAAAATGTTTAAGAGAGTCATTAATGAAATTTCTATAGATAAAAAAAAAGCTTCCAATTTTTATGATTTATTAATAACATTAGATATCTTTAACTTTCCCTTTTGCTAGAAACCTACTCAATTCATAAAGCTTTTTAAAGTACAGATTCAAATAGTTTTGCTATTATAATCTTTAGGATTTTTTTTTTTTTTTTTTTTTTAATGATTTTCAAGCCTCTATCATATCAAAAAGTTGATCATTATATTTTTAATGTTTACACTAAGTTTACTTCTTGATACAAATTGAAAGCTATTTAGAGAAGTTAAATGTTTTATTAAAAAATTATTATACAAATTCTAAATATTATTATTGATAGTCATTGGATATTTAACTATTTTATAAATTTATTTAAAATTTTAATTTATTAAAAAATTAATACTTTTCATTACTTAAATTATCTTTGATTAAATTTTATTAATAGAGAAGTTAAATGTTTTATTATAAAATTATTATAAATTTTTTAAGGATATTTAACTCTTTTATAATTTTATTTAAAATTTTAATTTATTCAAAAATCAATATTTTTCATTACTTAAATTATCGTCCATTAAATTTTATTATTATTAAATTAACTTTTGTAAAATTTTATGTAAATCAATGTGTAAATTAGCTGTTGTAAAATTTTATGTAAAACAATGTGTAAATTTAGATGAATCTCTGATTTGAATCCATCTCAATTTTCATTATTTAAATTATCTTTCATTAAATTTTATTATTATTAATTTAGCTTTTGTAAATTTTTTTATGTAAAATAATCTCTAAATTTAAATGAATCTATGATTTGAATCCTTCTCAATCCTTAAATTTAGATGAATAGATGATTTGAATCCCTCTCATTATCATTTTAGATGTATATAAATAAACAATTTCGTTGCATATCAAATTCAGTATCTTATATTTTAGTCACTGCCTTAAACCAATGCAAATCTTCGAGTGTTGATAACTCTAATTTGGTTATGCATTTTCCTTGTGTTTTTAATGTGGGAGATAAGAGATTTAATTTCAGGCCTATGATCACGACATGCACACTTTTTGAGTTTTTTGCGACAGACAATCAATTCTCTTGGAATTACGAAAAACAATCAATTCTCCTGGAATCATGACAAGAGATTTAATTTCAGGCCTGTGATCACGACATACAATCAATTCTCCTGGAATCAATTGGTCGGTTGGTTGACCTACATTTGGAAACATTTGGTCAGGCAATCAACCATATATCTACAGTAGTCGATCGAGTAGTTGGAAATCCTATCAGTCGAACAATAAAAAACAATTGAATATATTTGGTCGATGGATCAACCAACCAAGAAACTGACCACGATTTGGACACATGGATGGTTAGGTTAAGCATCCTTGTCGAGCCAACTTGACAATGAAAATTTGATGTAGTAAACTCCAACCATTGACGATTATATGTGGACAAGATCTTCTCGATTTCAAGGAAGTTGGTTAGATCTTGAAGCTATAAATAGAAAACACGATTGGTCATTGTAATCATGAGGATATCGTTGTTGTGTACAAGAGGTCAAATATACATCTTGATGTTCTAATCACAATGTGATATGCTTAAGTGTTGCAACAATGTCTTTAGACACCACCCTTTATCTTCAAATACTTTTCCTCTTCAATTATATGCAATTCTGTTTATCGGTTTCGTATCAATCCCCAACAATCAATGTAGATCCATCTTAAACCCAAATCTATCAAAAACCGAAAAGAATCAAATTTATTATTTTATAAATTTAAATTTATATATTATTATATAAATATATATGTATTCATCACACAAATGTAATTTTTTAAGCATAAAATATTCTTATTTTCTAAAATGATTCCATATAACTTGTTATATAAGTTATTTTTCTTACAAATTTTAAAAATAATAACAATAAAACTTACATTACAAATTTTAAAAATAATAACAATAAAACTTACATTACAAAGTTTAAGGAATACATGTTTTATTGTTATATTAAAAAGTCATGATATAATAGATAAGAAGAGAACTTCCAATTTTTATGATTTATTAATAACTTTAGATATCCTTAACTTTACCTTTTACGAGAAATCTACTAAATTTATAAAGCTTTTTAAAA
The DNA here is from genome assembly GCA_009831015.1 of Picea engelmannii. Lineage (NCBI taxonomy): Eukaryota > Viridiplantae > Streptophyta > Pinopsida > Pinales > Pinaceae > Picea > Picea engelmannii. The sequence continues at coordinate 23,045 of ML785488.1, forward strand.
TACGCATTCAAATAATTTTACTAAGATTTGTTTTTTTACCCTTGTTTATGATTTTCAAGTCTCTATCATATCAAAAATTTGTTATTAGATTTTTCATTTTTACAATAAGTTTTGAAATAATACTTATTTAATAAGTTTTGAAATAATACTCATTTATACAAGTTGACAAGTTGAAATTTATTAAGACAAGTTAAAAGTTTTATTATAAAATTATAATAAATTTTTTGAAAGAATATTTATTTATACAAGTTGAAAATTATTTAGACAAGTTAAAATTTTTATTATAAAATTATAATAGGAATTCTAAATATTATTGTTATTAGTTACTAGATATTTAATTTTTTTATAAATTTATTTAAAATTTAATTTATTTAACTTTTCATTTTTACAATAAGTTTTGAAAACTTATTTATAAAAATTGAAAGTTGAATACTTATTTATACAAGTTGAAAAGTTATTTAGAAGAGTTAAAAGTTTTATTATAAAATTATATTAAAAATTCTAAATTTTATTGTTGTTAGTTATTAGATATTTAACCCTTTTATAAATTTATTTATTATTATTATTATTATTATTTTTTTAATTATTTTTCATTAAATTTTATTATTATTGAATTAGTTTTCAAAATTTGTATGTAAAACAAAAATAACAATAGTTTTGTGATAAGATTAATTTTTTTAGTAGATCTTTGATGTAGGGTTAGGGTTTCTTTTCGTCCCTATGTTACACTTAGCTGCCCCTGGTAGGGCAAACCATGCTCTTGAACGAGGGAGGGCCATGAGGCACCTCCTACAGTCAAGCAATGACACAGGGAAACTCATGCAGTGGCTCTCGATGACCGTCGTTCGAACCACCCTCGAATTTGCGATCCCGACTTTTCTTCAAAGGCATAACCAAAGGCAAAGAAATGGAAATTGATTCAGGAACTACTCAACCAAAGGGAGCGCGTCCTTGGGAACCCAGGAAATGTATCCCTCAGGAACCACTAACACCGAAATATGTAATTAGTACACCCAGAATTGAAGAACAAAAACAATACATGCGAGATTACGCCTTGGTCGATAAATTCTTAGGCCTGTGGCCTTCTGAACGCAAGCTTGTCAAATGGATACAACAGTGTTGGAAGCCCAAAGGTCATTATGACCTGCAATTAGGCTCCAAGGGTTTCTTCACCATAATCTTACACAACCTAGAAGATCGAAACTGCATCTTGGATAGTGGACCTTACTTCTTCAATTCAACTAACCTCTTTCTGCGCTTCTGGACGAAGAAGTTTAGCCCTGAAACAGAGGATTTTTCACATGCAATAGTATGGATTCAACTATATTCCTTGCCACAAGAGTTCCGGCTAGAAGAAGTTCTAGCGAGCATTGGAAATACTATCGGGTTTTATGTTAAATCCTCATAGGAAACCAAGCAGAGAAAGTATACCTCGTATGCTCGTATTTGTGTTTACCTGAATATCTCAAAGCCCTACCAGGATCCATTTCCCTTGAATATCATGATGAGGATTGGTCTCAAACCATTGATTACGAGCACATATCTTTTCGTTGTAGAAAATTCCACGAACACATACATCTCTTCAGATATTGTCCTCTTAACTCCGCAAACAAAGCCATGAAACAAGAAAATAAAAAGATGGATTCACTCATGTAGCTGGCAGGCATGACCAAGTGACCATGAAAACAACAACAAATGCAACCAGGGAACCACCCTCCAACAACTCCTTTGATTTCCTACAACAAATACCAGAGAACATGGATGAACCGTAGATCCTTCCTTCGGTAGCTACTTTCCAAAGAAACACAAAAAGAAAAACGGTGAATACCCATGCCTTAAAGAAAATTCAGCCCATTCGAACTTCCCACACTAAGGATGGTGAACCATTCTATCTAGAAGAAGGGGATGCCAAAAAGGACCTAGATAAACAAGATCTCACATGCATAGATCTGGTACATCTTGAACAAGCCTATCACCAACATCAACTATACACCATCCCTCCAGATCAACTATGTAAAGTTCATAAGGTTTTCCTCAACTCCTCAGCGGGTTCCACAACTAGATTCAATTATGGTTTGGGCATCTAGGGCAGTCAATCGAAAGAGCAACACAAGCCTCAGAAAGACGAAAAGAAAAGAGGCAAAAAATCCACCCAGAAGCTCATACAGGAGATTGGAGACTTCATGGTAAACTTAGGTCAGATACATCTTATCTCTGACAAATTTCCACCGCTCCCCTCCCCATATTTATCATGAAGTTAATCTCTTGGAATATTCGGGGACTCAATGGTCGTAGTAAGAAAAGGCTTCAATGAGATCGTATCATAGTGGAACAACCTGACATCTTGTTTCTATAAGAAACAAAATGTGCTGGTGAAGAAATGAATTGAATTCTCTCTCGTTGTTGGAAGAAAGGAAAAATGATAAGCATTGATGCAATAGGAATGGTTGGTGGTTTGTCCATCCTCTCGAACCCAAGCTCTGTGCTCATGGAAAAATTCTTCACTACCAAATGGAAAATATTGGTAGAATACAGGCTTATTGGCTCCAATAGGCCAAGCTTCAGTACAAATGTTTATGGCCTTGCTTCTCAAAGGGACGAGATAATCTTCATTCGCAATTTGGAAGGGCTCTCCACCCTCACCACCGATCATAGATGGATACTGGGCAGGGATTTCAATATGATCTTCAATTTAGAAGAGAAAAGAGGAGGGGTTTGTAGACTCGAGGTAGAGTGTGGATATTTTTAATATTTAATTGATAAGATGGGTCTCATTGACTTGGAAACAAAAAATGGCCTCTATACCCGATCGAATCAATGATCAGGGTCTGAATAGGTCGCGTGCCACCTAGATCGCTTCCTAATATCAGACTCCCTCTTGATGGATGGACTCGCCTTGGAAGCCAACATTATCGATGCCCTCAGATATGATCATTGGCCCATTCAACTTTGGCTAGAGATCTCGAGCTCTCCTGGTCGCAAGCCCTTCAGATTTGAGCGATTTTGGATCAATCATCTGAACTTCCACACCATGGCCCCCAGTTGGTGGAAGGAAGCGACCATCCCACATGGTTCCAAAATGTACTGGTTTCAACAAAGACTGAAAAACATCAAGCAACGCCTCAAGCTCTAGAACAAACAGACCTTCGAAAATATCTTTCAGGCCCAATGCCATTTGAATGATCAAATGCGGCTCCTCCAAATCGAAATAAGAAATTAGGGCCTCAAAGAGGAACTTAAAGAGTATGAAGCTTTGATAAAACAAAATCTCGATGAAAGGAACGCACATGAGGAGACTCTCTGAAGGCAAAAATCCAAGATACAATGGTTTAAAGAGGGGGAACAAAACACCAAGTTCTTCCACATATCTACGATCCAACGTAGACATATCAACCACATCTCGCACCTCCTCATGGAAGAAGGTCGAATTCTCCAATATCACGACAACCTAGAGAATGAACTGGTCTTTTTTTATCAAGATTTGTTGTCCGAACCTTCGAGCGATCAATCTCTTGCCATTGCAAAAATCACTTAGCACATTCCAACCCACATAACTCATGAAAAAAATGAAGCCTTGTTGCAGCCAATCACGATTGAAGAAGTAGACTCGATGCTTCAAGACACTCCAAAAGGAAAATATCATAGTCTGGACGACTTCACTGTGGATTTTTTCCACCACTGTTGGCACATGACAAGGGAGGAAGTTTGGGAAATCATTGAGGACTCTCAAACATCTGGTCAGGTTATCCCTGCACTCAATGCTACCTTCCTCACCCTCATCCCCATTGAAGAGCGATTCACTCACCCAAAACAGTTTAGGTTGATAGCCTTATGCAATGTATCCTACAAGTTCTTAACGAAGGTGATCTCCCAGCGCCTCAAACCTCTCCTTCCCTTCATCATTTTGCTCGAGCAGTCATGATATGTTGAAGGAAGGAAAATTATGGACAACGTCATCCTCGCACATGAATTTATCCACTCTCTTCTAAAACCCGACACTTAGGCATGTTATTAAAGTTAGATCTCTCTAAATCATTTGACAAGATAAGTTGGGCTTACATGAAATATGTACTTCTTTCTTTTGGATTTTCTCCTGCCTGGGTAGAGTGGATCCTGAACTTAACCTCCTCTTCCTTCTTTTCTATCCTCATCAATGGCGTTCCCTCCCACCCCTTCTCACCCACACGTGGGATACGACAAGGGGATCCCTTGTTACCCTTCCTCTTCATTATCATGGCATAAGGCCTTAACCGTTTCATTAAAGCTTCTATTGCAGACAAATATTTAGTTGGGCTACCCCTTGATGGTATCGATCCTCTAGTCTCCCACAACCAGTTCGTTGATGATACCTTAATGTGTGGATCCCCTACGGTTCAAGAAGCACACAAGATCCTCTATATCCTTCAAACCTTTTGTGATGCCTCATGAATGGACATCAATAGAGACAAATCTCAGATCTTATTTTTGAACACCCCAATCCCTGTTCAACTTCACATAATGATGATCCTGGGCTTCACTCGTAGCTCCCTTCGGTCCAAATACCTTGGTATTCTACTCTTAGACAAAGCTCTCTAAAACAGTTCATGGGAAGGACTTCTAGCTTCCCTTTCTAAAAGACTTTCCTCTTGGAAGTTTAGCTCGCTCAACCTTCCTAGTTGTCTCATTGTCCTTAAATATGTCATGCAATCCTTGCCAATCTACTCTTTCTCAGCCTTGGCTACTCCTAGCTTCATTATGAATGCCATCAAAACCTTGAATGCCATCAAAACCTTGCAAAGTAATTTTCTGTGGCAGGGGGTAAAGACAGGAAAAAAAGTGGCTCTAATCAGTTGGGAAAAGCTTTGCAAACCAAAATCACAGGGAGGCCTCGGGCTAAGGGACCCTGCGACTCTAAAAAATGTTCTTAGTGATAAAATTTGGTGTAGGTGGCTCAAGCGCCCCCATGATCTCTGGGCCAAACTTTGGAGGAAGAAATATGTGCCCAACATTGAAGAAAATCATCTAATCAGATGGGTTGATAATACTCTGGGCTCCTTAATCTATAATGCTACTAAGAAGAACCACTCTTTGGTTTCTAATCACGCCTTCTAGCAAGTTTGTAATGGAAGAACATCCTCATTCTGGAACGACTCGTGGCAAGAATGGCCTGTTCTGGCGCATGATATTCTCGCTGACACCTTCCTCTCCCCCACTACCCAAGCAAGACTGCTCACAGTAGCAAACTATTGGCAAGTGAATCCCCCTGGTGCCACCTAACAACGATGAAAATACTCCCGGAGGGAACTCCACATTCTAGATAACGTGGATCTCCATCCCTAGTACGATCTGACCAAATATAGAAAAATTCAAATCCTTCAGGGAGAGGACATTTTAAGATGGGGGCACTTCTCGTGGGGCATCTTTAATATCCAAGAAGCCTATAACATCAAAGCAACTTCCCACCCCATCCCACTCGAGAATATCTGGATGAAAATTTGGACAACTAAGCACTGGCCCAAAATCAATACCTTCCTCTAGCTTGTTGTACATAAAAGTATCCTTACCTGGGATAATCTCATGAAGCGAGGCTTCATCGGGACTGCAATTTTCCCTCTCTTCCAAGGGGATTCGAAATCCCAAAATCATTTTCTAAACCTATGCTTCTATAGCTCTCAAGTTTGGGATCAATTCGCCACAGTCATGCATATGTTGGATCGCAACCGTGAAGGCCTCAGGGAAACCATCGAAGATTGGAGGGACTCAACTTTCCACTCTCCCATCCTCAACCTCATTTGGCAGCTAATTCTTGGGTTTATCCTTTGACAACTTTGGAAAGAGAGGAACAGGCGTATCTTCCTCACAACTCATCAGGATTGACGAACAGTTTGGAATCAAATTCATAAGAACATCAGAGAAACCATCCATCTGTAGCCTTGGAAAGATGAGGACTTGAAATGTTCTCTACATGAACAAATCATCTTGAACAACTGGAACTTCACCTTCAATCCCTCTCTTAACAAGAACCCCTAGCGCTCCTAGACCAAAGGAAGCCCTTCTCACTGGTCTCCTCTGCCTTTAGGACTTATCAAGTTAAACTTTGATGGTGCCTCCAAAGGCAACCTAGGTGCAATAGGATTTGGAGTGGTCTTCTGCAACAGCTAGGGGAACATCTTACTCATGTCTGCTGGCAGCCTTGGTCATAATACTAATAATGCGACAGAGCTTTGGGGTCTCATAAAGGGTCTACAGATCGCTCAAGATCAAGGTTACCATCAATTGATCATGGAGGGGGACTCTCAAATAATTCTCAAACTCTTCGGAAAAATTCTCAATGGAGTGGACCCAGACAAAATCTCTCCCTGCTGCCGACTATCCACTGGACTCAACACCATTGAAACACTCACTTAGCCTCACTTATCTCTCATCCCTTCACATATTCGAAGGAAAGCAAATCAGATTGTAGACAATTTAGCCAATATAGGAGTGGCCTTAGAGGGACCATATCTTCTATGCATGCCCTTTACCCACAATGATCATCATATCCTCCATAACTGTATTGCTCGGGCTCTCAGCATAGACGCCCCCACAGATGGGGTGTTAGCAGGGACCAGGTGTCAAAGGGAGAGGGCAACGCCTACCAGCACTGCACCAACTATGTGACTGACGCATGCACCATCCCTCTTACCCTCTCGATGAATAAAGACCACTTTCATTTATGGCATGCCTCCATTAACTGCTCGAGCGCGCCATCCTCACCTTCTTCGTCTGAACAATGGAGAAGTGTTTATTGCAGTCACCTCTGCGCATGTGCACATTTCCACTCCACTTTTCATTTTATTATGCCGCTCCTCGGCTGGATCAACATGTTTCTTCCTTCCCTACAGAGAAAACATCCTATTTGCAGTTCTCTTTGGCCACCACCTTCTATGTCTTCCTACTCTCTGGGCCTTCACTTCTTCTCTCTGCCTCGGTCATACCTCGACTTCGTGGGAAGCCAAAGAGAGGCCATGTCTGGTACAAAAATAGAGCTACCATGGCCATCTGCATCCGCCTACCCCTACTACGTCGCACAACTCCTTGCCTTCCTCCTTTGGCCAGCCCTCACAGAGCCAGAGTGGTTTTCCACATTTTTCCTCGCCATGGGATTGTCCCGTGGTGTGGTTTGATCTTTAGGGAAATTTCTTGGGATTTTCTCCTGGCCCAATCCCGGACCTGGCCTCCTCCTCACAACCAACCTTGGTTGACCAAACAAACTCACTCGAGCATTCTGCTCTTGTGCCACCACCCTCTTCCCCCCCGCAACCACCCTTAGTCCCAACTCCTTTGGAAGACACCTCAACCCACTTGGAAGAACCATTGAGCCAACAACACTCCTGCTCAGACTGTGCCTCATGTGCACGATTTCGAGATGCAATGGCGATATTGCATGATTTGGTGTTTGTGATCCACAAGGATGTGGACGACTTGTGCTTCCGTTTGGAACTTCTGGATAATTGAGGAGAGAAAATTCTCCAAATTCTCTCCACTCTGCTCGACCCTCAACACTCCCCAAAACAAAACTCTAGTGCAACAACAACCTCAACGACGGTCATGGCTCCGACTATCAAGGTGCCAACAACGAACAACTTGGAAAAAAGTGACAGATTGAATGCATGAGCACCGACATATGCACATGTGTCAAACTTCATGGTTATTTTTGTCAATCCTTTATGTTTCTACAAGTGTCATTTTGGGCCAAATGCGGTGTATAGAACAATGTTTTCTTGTTGATTGTCAAAAGTGAGTCTTAGATCTTCTAGTAGGCCATACAGGTCTGAACAAATCGGTTTCTCCATGAGGTGATTCTGTTCCAGTTGTTTAAATACTAGTTTTTAATTTTTTTTTAGAAACAAGCTTAATTGGTTTCCCTTAGGGGCAATTCAACACTCACAATTCTTTGACACTCATAACACTACTATAATTTTGATCTTGAAAGTTAAAAAAAAAAAAAAAAAACACTTATATGTAAAACAATGTTTACTCTTTTATAAATTTATTAAAAATCAGACTTTTCATTATTTAAATCATCTTTCATTAAATTTTATTATTATTACATTAAGTTTAGTAAAACATTTATGTAAATTTTATTATTATTACATTACATTTTTAATTCGGCTATGCATTTTCCTTGCGTTTTTAACGTGGGAGATAGGAGATTTAATTTCAGGCCTGTGATCACGACATGCACACTTTCTAGGTTTTTGCGATAAAAATATTAACATCTGCACACTATCACAATGTTATTTACGTATAAAATTATATTGTACAACTGCAATTCTTTACGTGCATTTTCCCTTTTTACTTGCCATGCCATGCCATTCATTCCTTTTTTTTTTTTTTTAAATTTTCATACATTGTAGTTTTGTTTAGAAATATTTGGATTTTTCAGAATATTAAATACATTGTAGTTTTAAAAATAAAAATAAACTATTTAAAACTCCCCATGTAATTATTCATAACCACTGAATACACTGTAGTTTAAAAAATAAATAGTAAAATCCTTCAAACGTACGTAGGATTTGTCTTCGAACATTTCAAAGGGCATATTAATTTTTTGACATTTAACTTATTAGCATGTTGAAAGCAACGTGTCCATAGCATAATTAAAGGTACGTGTATAGCAAAAACAACCTTAGCTCATACCAACCTAATAAAAAAAATTAAATTCAACTACTCAACTCACTTGAACAAAAAAAGTTAAGTAAATTGCTTGTGTAACAAATGGTACTTCATTTTCAATGTGATTGCCTAAAACACTTTTCAATCCGTCACAAATGAAAATAGTATTATCGATCCTACTAAAAAACTTTTCAAAAATCTATATATCAGCAAACAATGCTATTACAATTTTCTCCGCCACTTAAATTGAATGGCGTTACAATTTCCTGTGCTTCCCAACTACTTAACAATCTGCCATGGATCCCGCCAGCCCTTTCCTACTACGACTTATATGTGGCAAGCAGGATGGCTGTGTTAATCAAGTGTCTTAATGACTAATTGACAGAGAATGACCTGTGTGAGGATTATGACATTAAATCTCAATCTTCCATTTAGTAGATAGAAGAAGAATATTCTTTTTTTATTTTTGATTAAAAGGTTGATTAATCTAGAATTTTTCAATAGGTAGGTGAAGTATATTCACAAGTTAAAGTGAAATATATTTTTGATTGATGGCATTAGGTATGGGTGAGTTTTTTTTTTTTTTTAATCGATGAGAGATTAGAGGAGAAAATCCATACAACAAAACTTATAATGTACTTTATGATTTTAATAATTTAATGTGAATGACCAGAGATAAATAATTTATATTAATTTAGTTTAAATGAGGAAAGATAAAGAATCCCATGAAAATAGATTAAGTAACCCTATGGGAATCAAACTCTACAAAAACTAAGCTATCTCCCATGTGTCATGAGGGATATTTGACAGAAATAAAAAATACATTCAAAAATCACTTTTTTCCACAATTTGCTATGTAGTTGCATGCATAGATTGTCTACCATTTTCATAAATGAAAATAAATGGTCTCTAATGGAGTAGAGGCCTTAAGCTGCGAGCCTATGGTATATTGGATTAAGTCTTTAAAATGAAAAAAATGCATGTTAGAGGAAGCATCCACAAGCATGATGGCATGTAGCTTCAATTCAAGATCCTTTCCTTCTCCCCTTTCACCATCCACTCCTAGGAAATAAAACTTAGTTGGCCAATTATTTTATCCTAATGCTCATAGAACAAGGGATCCCATATATTATCGCTGTGACATTTCATTCTTAAATTTCTACATGTTTGAGCTAACTGGCACAAAAATTGGGGGAAGTTGGTGGAAAATGTTTTCAAGTATGAACTTGGGAAGGTTAAGAAACAACAAACGTGGCTCATCCTCTACACTTTGCACTTGCTTTTTTAATTTAAGGTGGCTCATCCTCAGCTGATGATTAAATTAGGAAGGGGGGAGAAATTTCAGTGTTTTTTTCTTAGATCCTGTTAATAAAACATAGTAATAGACATGGTAGGAAATAATTCCAAGAATTGACAAATCCAGAGGCACAGACATCTTGTTCAACACTGACATAGATACGTAAGTTTCATACCATTAAATTATAAAATATCAATCGAATGAAAAATCGAGGAAATTCATTAAAGACTTAGGAAAAATATTTTCAGATGCGACATTTAACCGTAATTAGCTAATATCTTTAAACATCTTTTGAAAACTCTACAAGAAATGCCCATTTGAACAAATATCACTCATAATTATAGAAAATTTTGATCCCTTTGCATGTGAACAACAACAACAACATGTCGCACCGTACCAAAGTTCGTTTGGGTTCAATACACATAGTTTAAAAAACATGTCACACTCAAAATATTTTTTGATGCAATACAAAAAGTTTCCAAACATGTCACACCAAAAATATTTTTGGGTGCAATACACAAGGTTTAAAATGTATTTCATACACAAAAATATTTTAGGTGTGATACACATGAGACAAATTTTTGGTGGAGTATTTATTTGAGAAAATTGTTTTGAAGAAAGAGTAATAACCAAGTGATGTCAAAACTTTGAGGATGTGAGGATTGACGATGACATGTGTTGATCCAAGAAAATGAAAATAAATATCATCTCATTATATCAATAAATATTATGAGAAATTTACTTGTAAGTTAGGAAAAAAGGTGGCTAATACACAACTTCTCATGTAAATTTTTGTGAGATACAGTGCAAAAGAGGAAATATTAATCTAGTGCGATGTGTCGCATAGATAGAAAGTTTGTTGTGGTGCGATATGTACTCTAAAATTAATCCTATGAGTGATACATCACGTGAGGAAACTTTGGGTTCATGTGATACATTGCAACACAAGAAAGATTCAGAGAGTGCGACAAAGAAAAATGCAAAGAAGTTCCTTTCAAAATTTCCTTTTCTCACAATGAAGGAATGTTTGAAAAAGTGTGATGTATCGCACATAAAGAAATTTTGAAGTGATGTGATGTGTTGCATGGAAACACATTTTAAGTGTGATGTGATGTGTCACACATAAATAAAATTTGGAGTGATGTGATGTGTCTCATGAATGTTTTAAAAAATGTGATGGGTCACATGGAGAGAAATTTTATTTAAAGCGATGAGATGTGTCACATGGAAAGAAAATTTAAGTGCAATGCGATGTGTTGCACATAAAGAAACTTTGGAGCGATGTGATGTGTCACAACAAAAAATGGATAAGATGTGATACATTTTGTGTCATAGATAAATATAAATTAGGTGTGATATGTATTATGTCGTGGGAAAAGTGACTGTAGGTACAATACAACGTAGGGAAAGAGATTTTGGGTGCAATACAATGTAGGAAAAAATACTTTTTTTGCATATTATAGTTGTAAGACTGCACTACTAGTAACTGCTTACTACACAATCCATTAGATTATAATAAACATCATAATTTTTCCTTAGATTATTCAAACTAAATAAAAAGATATAAATTTTCATGTATTATTAAGTTCAAACAATATTTTGTTGTGGATTATTATTTTTCCAATCTACTAGGGTCTTTTCCATATGCAAATGGATTTTACTTACTCTTCAAGTCGATGCTACACTCAGTTGACAATTGGTTGACAATATCACTTATATTACTTACATTAGACTTGACATTTCTTTTGTTGTCAGTGTGGTTTCTTGGTTTATGCAGGATTCCAGAGAAAAACACTCGAAAGCAGTCAGAGAAATTGTTCTCTATTTCAAGGGTACCACTCATTTTGGTATCCAATATCGTCGAAGTTCATATTCACTTTTCAGTTTCACCGACTCTGAATGGGATGGCGATAGTGATGATCGGAAGTCCACTTATGGCTATGTGTTTCAATTCAACACTGGATCGTTGGTTTGGTCATGCAAGAAATATAAGGCACTCTCTTTGTGGACTACATAAGCATAATATCGTGGCATCGTTCATGTAGGTACAAAGTGATCTGAATCGGGGTGACAATGATACCAAACTTATTCTGGTTCTAGGCCACTTAATTAAGGTCATATTTATAATTGTGGGTCCATTGAACTTGATTGCATCAAAGATGGAAATAAGTACTTATGAAGACTTGAATCCAAATTGAATATTAACTTGGTGGATGCGTTAGTCTCATAATGCATTTAATAATCATAATTGAAAAAATAAAACATGCATAAGAAAACAAGAGACAAGAGATCATTGAGTTGTTAACAAAGTTCACCAGGACTTCTTGCCTATGTCTATGTATTCAATTGGAATACGAATCACTTGATTATCCTTCCTTTGATAGGGCTGAAATATTCTCACAAAATGTGGCGCATGCTCCAAGGCTCTCACATTAGCGAAATTTATTCAAACACCAGGAGGAATACATTCTCCCCAATGGAGGGGGCTCAACTCTCCCAATGAAGGGGCTTACAAATCACAAGCATGATTAATTTATTCTCCCCTCAAATATCTCTCAAAAGATTCTCCAAATAGCCTCCCTAAATCCCTCCCAATAAGGAGTTTAAATAGTTTCCTTAGTCTCCATAATCCAAGGAGACAAGATCCACAAATTCAGGATCTCATAACCACTCAAGGACAAAAATGAGAAATAATATCAACCAACTCATGAGACCCTTAACTTCCTCCTTGAGACTAGGAAACGAATTGTAATAAAGTGAGGAAGAGTCCAAACCAACTCATGAGACCCTTAACTTCCTCCTAAAAACTAGGAAACCAGTTTCCCCTTAAAATTAGGAAACTAATTTGAGATTTGGATTCTCAAAACTAATTTCCCTTTTTATAATTAAATGACTAATACATGAGATTCTCAAACTCATTTCAAGCATTAATCACTTTTCCAATGTGCATGACTAATACATGAGTTTCTCATACTCATTTTAAGTATTAATCATTTTTTTACAATTTAAATAAATCATTCATGAGCATTAATTATTCTTTGCCACCTATCATTAATTAGCATTTTAATTATCTTCTTCATGGTATGAAAAGTAATAGTTCCATGTGTGGATATTTTTGGCCCTTGGTTAGGTAAGGAAGCACAAACTAAGGAAGAAAGATGAAGTACGAACAATGCGGAAGGAAAATAAACCAAGGAGGGGTCGAAGTGGTTAAAGAAGCAGAAAAGAAGGAGCGAAGTAAAGGAAAAGATATTCGTTGGAAGAGGAGATCGAGGAAGACAAAGAAACAAAGAAGAGAGATCATGGACAACTCAACAAGCGGGAGAAGACATCAACAAGTTCTTTGGAGCACCTCGTGGAAAAGAAGGAAACAAAGGCTGGCGAAGCCCTTAAAGCAAAGGTCAAGTTGACCCAGGGTTTGGGCACCTAGGGTTTTGGATCTAGGGTTTTTAAACCTAGAATTTGGCTATGTAATGTATAAATAAAGGTCTAGAAGACCTGGGAGGGTTTGTTCTAAGTTGGGTCATTGATACTATGGTTTTTGTTGATCATTTTTTATTATTGTTGTAGAGAACATTATTGAGACTGTATTGTAAGATATTCAGTTGGGTGCGAAGATCAACCCTACAACTGGGTGCGCCGGGAGGGGGGGAGAGAGAGAAAGAGAGGGAGATCTGTAAGCTAAGTACGCAGATAGAACGATATGTTTTCATATAATATATCAAGAAACACAGTTCTGTGGACCTATCCCTAGGGAGAGGGTGAACCACGTATATCTGGTTGTTCTTTGTGATTGATGTTGTGTTATTTTCCATCTGATATACTGTTATTGCATTATTGTGTTAATATCAAAGATATACTTGCAAAGTAGGATTAAGAGAGATAAAGAATAACTAGATTGTTGTGTTGTTGTCCTAGATCCACTTTGCATTTACTCTGGTTGTAGACACCTGTGTCCTGCAACCCCCTATTGCTACTTCGGGTGAGACTGCATCTGCTTCACATGTGTTGCTGAAAGGGCCAGTAGTTAGGGCTTGTTGGCGCGCTGTAAGAGTTGAAACTTGGGTCTTCCCCTATGCCAACAAATGGTTCCGTTGCCGGGACCGAGATCTTTTTGAGGGAATGTCAAAGTGGTTTCCATCGAAGACAGAAATTCAAAAGTGGATAGAAGAACAAGAGAAGGACTTCGCTGAAGCCCATAACAAGAATCCTAGCATTAGTATCGAATATTGGTTGGGAGGTACATCTTCACCGACATACACGCGATTTTCTTTGGAGGAATTCATATAGAGCTATACGAGTGGTTAGTCAGATTGGCAGATACCCAGTTTTAGATCATATCTAGACCACTTGTGGTTTGGACAGTGGAGCTGATCAAGAAGGTCAAGAGAGTTTATAATGTTGTGTCTAGAGCAATGGATATCTGGTTTGATAGCACTATTGGAGGGTAAATTACTGATTTTTCCATTGACATAGTCAAATCGTATAGTCAAGCAAAGAGGTATTTCTTTAAGGGACCTAGAGGAAAGTTCCTACACTTTTTAAAGCTAAGGATAAAGATGCTATTGCATGAGAAGAATATCTTGAAGATACAATGAAGCTAACGTTCAAGAATTCAAACAACGACAGTGACACAGAGGCTGGACACACACACAGAGTGGGAGATCGTTTCGAGAGGTTCCTTTTGCGAACCTATTTAAGAAAAAATACGGAGAGGAGGGATTCTACAATGGAGAAGAAGCAGATCTAACAGATGAAGAGTATTCAAAGTCCACTAGAACAGAGGAAGTAGGATCTGAAGAAACTCGCCAAGGAGAAATTGAAACTTCAGTAATTGTGCCTATTATCGAAGTAAGTACTATTACTCCTCCTGTTGTTTTAGCAACATTAAGTAACGAGAGTAACCATAGTAATCAGAGTAGTCAGAGAAGTTAGAGTACTGTTACAAGTAGTTTAGTACATACTCAGTCAAGAAACCAAGGAAGATCTATGGCAGATGAGATGAGGTTACCCATCTTTAGAGGAGATGGATCTGAAGATCCTGACCAACATTGGTTCCTATGCGAAGTTGTTTGGAGCATTAAGCAAGTCACCGACGAAACTGTTAAAAGAGCTCAGTTCAGTACTACCTTGAGGGATCATGCACTAAGATGGTACATGAAGTTTTCTACAATGATTGCACAACCTAAACAGTTGAATGACATTAAGACTGTGTTGAGCGCAAAATTCAAGAAACCTAAGTTGGAGTCACAATGTATTACAGAGCTAAAAGAAATCAGGCAGAAGGTCACTAAACCTGTTTGGGAGTTCGATCAAAGGTTTAAGACCCTGACAGACCACTTGAATTTTCATATTTCAGATGAACAAAATAAAGAATAGTTCATTTCTACCCTCCTGCCACATATCATAGTTCCTTTGATGCAACAAAAAATTGCTTCGCAGGCTGAAGCTCTGGATATTGCCATGAAATTAGAAGTATCCCTTGTAGGAGAATCCAGCCCATGTATGAGTCAAATTTTGAATCGGTTAACCATTTTATCTTTACAGGTCGAAGATATGAAGAAAGATAAAGGGAAGGAGAAAAGAGAAGATATAAAATGGGAAAAGGAGAAAAGAGAAGGTCACATAGACATAAAAGGGCTAGGGATTGAGTTACCTTTTATTGGACAACCTATTAAAATTAAGAAAGTTAATATTGGAATAGTGCAAGCACCTAAATTAGCAAATGTGGGAGACTATTGGGATGATGCTACTATTAGCAAGATCACAAAGCTATTGCATGAATATCAGGACTTGTTTCCAACCAAGTTCACAAACATGAAGGGCATTAAAGGGCTCCTGGGAGAAATGAAGATCCCCTTAAGATCAGATGCAAGACCTATCAAGCAGAGATGTTACAGTCTGAATCCTAAATATAAGCTGAACGTTAGGATTGAATTGGATAGAATGTTGGAAGCAGGAATCATAGAACCTGTTGAAGAATTTGAATGGATCAACCCTATGGTGGTCCAAGATAATAAGACAGGAGAAATCAAAATTTGTGTAGATCTAAGAAATCTCAATGATGCATGTCTACATGATCCATTCCCTACACCCTTTACCAATGAAGTTCTAGATAATGTAGGAGGACATGAGGTCTACTCATTCACAGATGGATTTTTAGGTTATCACCAGATCCAAATTGCTAAGGAAGATCGACATAAGACCACATTTGCAACAGAGTGGGGTTCTTTTCAGTACACAATGATGCCCTTTGGCTTGAAGAATGCACCAACCATATTTTCCAAGGTGGTGGTCGAAGCATTTAAGGACTTCTTACACAAGTTCTTGAAATCCTATTTTGATGATTGGACTATTTTTAGCCTAATGAAAGACCACATTGAATGTTTGAGATTGATGTTAGATAAGTGCAGGCAATGTCAGATTGCCCTGAATTTGAAAAAGTGTATTTTCTTTTCACCCTTTGGAGTGATGCTAGGGCATATTGTGTGTAAGCAGGGATTTTTGGTGGATCCTTACAAGATTGCCATCATTGTTGATCTACCTCCTCCCACTTCAGTTAGACAACTGTGCATTGAATTAGGACACACTCGATACTACAAGAAGTTAATTAAGGGCTATGCACAGATAACAACACCTATGGATAAGATTTTAAAGAAAGATAGCAAATTCCAATGGACAGAAGAATGCCAATAGAGCTTCGACACACTTAAACAGAAAATGGTCACTGTGTCCATCTTGGTTTTTCCAGATTGGTGTAAGGATTTCAATGTTCATGTCGATGCTTCGTCCATTGCATTAGGATCAGTCTTATCATAGCCAGGTGTAGGAGACATTGACCACCCCATATCCTTTGCAAGCAAGAATCTTTCTACAACTGAAAGGAACTATACTACGACTGAAAGAGAAGGCTTGGCTATGGTATATGCGCTGCAAAAGTTTAGACACTATTTGTTGGGAGGAAATTTTAAGATGTTCAGTGATCACTCTGCATTGAAGTAATTATTCAACAAACCAGTGTTGGGGGGAAGAATATGCAGATGCATACTACTATTCCAGGAGTATGATTTTTAAATTGTGGTCAAGATAGGAAGAATGAATAAAGGACCCGATCACTTATCTAGGTTGGAACATGGAGAGGAACCTACTAGTTTGGAGGATACACTTCCATATGTGTAGTTGTTGGCCATCATGAAAGTAGATGATCACTTCGCTGAGCTAGTTCAGTTCCTATCCATAGGAATGACACCTCGCGAGTACACAATCATTCAAAAGAAACAACTGGTAGTCTGCGCATCCAACTTTCAACTCATAGCTGGACAATTGTATAATATGGGACCAGATGAGATCTTGAGGAGATGTGTTATGGAGGCAGAAAGACCTCCGATTCTTGCAGAAGCACATGAAGGCATCACAGGAGGACATTATTGTTAGGATATTTAGACACTTAGGAGTTAGTTAAGATCTACTTGGTCAAATGTGTTGTTAGGTAAAAGTGTGTTTCCTAGTGTGTTTCTTTAGTATGCATTAATTTGCATTTGTAGTTAGGAAATCCGATGGTCATGATATGTTCCCGACATAAAGTGATCTGACTGTTCATACTCTCCTCGATCTTAACGACCATTGATCTGTGGCTTAACACCCAAATGTTCCATGATCTCTTTTTAAAGAGCATGGAGGGTCATTTTTCGATGATCGATTGTGAGAAACTCTATTGTAAAATCTCTGTGTAATCTTTTTCTTTTGCATTAATAAATTGTTCCAAGTGGACGCGTTGGCTGGGGCCATGGATGTTTTCCCGTAGGGGTTTTACAATGTGAAAACATCGGTTTGTTGATATTTGATATGGTTATGTGAGTGGTTACTGAAGGTGTTCATCCTCTGTTGGAATACCTGTGTTGTCAAACATGGTATCAGATCCTGTTTGAAGACCCGCTCCTGTTGTAGATCGAGATCGTGAAGTCGAGTTGACTCATCTCCATTTTCTTTCATTTTTCATACATTTTTGGGATGAGGGGACTGTTCCATTGCGTTCAAAGCACTCGTTTCATTTAGGAACACTTTTCGTTTCACTCGAAAAGGTTTCCGTTTTCCCAAGATACAACCATTACAGTGAGATCCGGAGGTATAAAGTTTTAATACGCATTTTTAAATTTTTTTCCAGAGAAGTATTTTGGTTTTTTATTTTTTTTTTATTTTTGGGTTGATACTCTTTTAGATATATGTATGCTCTTTTCCCCGCGCCCTGTGCAATCTCAAAAAATCATAAACATATATCATCTTCCGAGTAAGCTAACCAAGATCTAACCCTTGTTGTCATCGAGAAGCGGAATTTTTTTCTTGTGTAAAAATAATTTTTTTTTGAGCATGATCTCCAAGGCCGTCAACAACAAAAACAACAACAACCCTCCTTCTGAACATTACAATATGTTTTGCTAGACCTTTTGGTTAAAACTTTCCTTATTAATTAAGAGGTCTTGAGTTCAAGTCTCTCTTTTGTTACTTTTTTGAAAAAGTTCATGCTAAAATTGTAAAGTGTATTTCACTTCAAGTATAAAAGTGAATCACTATAAGTAGCTTTAATATTTTATTTAGAGTTATTTATTTTGCATGCAACTTTTATGTTATAAAGTAACTTCATTGTAAAAGTCATACCCACTTCTCTTTATAAAAGTGGGACACTTCATAAAACAACTTACACTATCACGTGGTCAGTTGGTTACCGTTTACGCCTTTTTTTAAAAGGGCATAACTCTCACATCGAAAGTCTGTTTTCAGTGCCATTTTTTTTAAAACCGCATAACTTTTCAAGGTATTTCCATCCAAATCATTAGTTTTAGTTTTTAAATCAACATTATCTACATATTTAATATGGCTTCTACAAGTAATGTCTTGCTTACCAACAACAACTACTTCCAATGGAAATGTCATATGGAAGATTTATTAAGAAGTAAAGGCTTGTACTGGATTACCTTGGGAAAGGAAAAAGAACCCACTGATGATGATAAGAAAGCCAAATGGGCTAATAGGAGTGATGACGCACATGGACTAATCAAAATGTCCATCTCTCCCGATTTAAGATACCACCTCCAAGAAATTGATGACCCCGAAGAAGCTTGGACTAAAATTAAATCAGATGTAAGTCACTTCCGTTTATTTGGCAGTATAGCATGGGCTCACATTCTTGATGAGAAAAGGAAAGCATTGGAGCCTAAAAGTGAGAAATGTATATTTTTTGGTTATTCTGAAGATGTCAAAGGTTATAGACTTCTTCAACCACATTGTAATGAAATTATTCTTAGAAAAGATGTTAAATTTGATTAAAGTCTCTTGGCCTACGAGCCTACTTCGAAGGTTGTGCCTTCTTCGTCTTGTGATCCATCTTTGACGTTTGTGCCTTCTTCTGTTCCTATTCTAGTTTCTTCTTCAGATGATGACAGTGAGGATGAAAATCCACCTCCTCCTTCTGACCTTCCTCCAAATGAGTCCTTTGAGCCTTAACAAGCACCAGTTCCACCGCTTCCTAGATGGGTTCGTTCAACACGAGATGCAATTGGTGATCTCATCGGTGATCCTTCAGATCAGCATCGAACACGTTCACAATTCCAGGGAGCCTCTTCTCTTTTGGCTCAAGTTTCAGAGACTCATGATCCAAAGACATTTGCAGAAGCTTCAAGTCATCCAGATTGGGATACAACAATGAATGAAGAGTATCGTTCTTTAATGGAAAACGATACTTGGGATCTTGTACATCTTCCAAAAGGAAGAAAACTTGTCAGATGTAAATGGGTCTACATAACTAAGTATGCATCAGATGGAAGTGTTGAAAGACATAAGGCTTGGTTAGTTTCCAAAGGATTCTCCCAAGTTGAAGGAATTGACTATAATGAAACCTTTGCCCCTGTAGCCAAAATGAATTCCATCCGCCTTGTTCTTGCCCTTGCTGCCTCACTTAAATGGGAGGTCCATCAGATGGATGTTAAATCTTCCTTCTTGCATGGCGATTTGAAAGAAAAAATATACATGGAACAACCTCCTGGCTATGTCTAGAATGACTCTAGCCTTTGTTGAAATTACTAAGACAACTAAGAGGGGGGGTGAATCAGTTGTAATTGAGCTTAAACAATTTTAAGTCTATTAAAACATTATTAGTCTTTCTTCAAGTGATCATCAATAATATACAACATATGGACAATAAAAGTAAAAAGCAACAGTCACACATAAGGTATACATAGAGACAGATTTTCACGAGGAAACCCATAAAGGGAGAAAACCTCTTCTTCTTCGAAATGATAGGAAGTCTTTTAAGTTCTGTACATCATCTATAATTGAGCACCAACTCAATGTGAGGCTGCTACCTCTGTTTTACAAGCTGCAACTTGTTTGAGAGAACAAACTCTCTGGTTTCTCTAGCACCCACTAGAAGGAAGCACCAACTCCCTTAATGTTCTAGCACCAACTGGATGGAAGCACCAACTTTAAGTTACACAGGCTCCAACCTATATAACAAAGAACACTTGTTCTCCCTTGCACCACCCTGCCACCCTGGTTTCTCTAGCTGCAACTAGATGGAAGCTACAACTTCCTGTTTTCAAGCTCTCACTTGAACCTCTGAGGACAACAGTCCTCCTGAGCACCTCCCAACCTCCCTAGAATATGAATGTATAAATAAACAGTCAACTACGCAGATAAATCAATTCTTACCAATCTTTCTTTGTTCTGTAAATCTGGTCTTCTTCTAACTGTTCTGCAATTCTTCTCTTCCTCTGTCTGTTCAGCAAGTCTGCTCTGCATCAACTTGTTCTGTCATTTTGCTCTGCTTAAACTTGTTCTGTTATTCTTCTCTGCTTCAAGTTTTCTTTATCATCGGTTACTCTTCTTTGAGTTTCATCTCACACTGTGCATATTCTCAATCTCACACAACACATTCTATGATTTTCCCTTTCTTACAGTTTCATTAATTTTTCATACAGAACAACCAACCACACATAGTTTGTCTCATTTTCTTTTATACACACACACACGGTGGTTCCACTTCGCATTTCCTTAGGCAAAAGAAAGACAACTGTTCGAGCAACTGAAACGCCAACTGATTGGCAATCATGAGTCCGTTTCGCTAACAGATTCGTAACTGAGGAGTTAACTGTGAGAGAGAACAATAACTCTCTGATCTTTGTTCAAATTCACCTGCACCGTTGGATTGGATTCATGAGATCTTGCATTCATTTCGGCATTTTTGTGGCCAAGTTTAGCACCTCTAGCTTCTACCTCCATCTTCCATCGATGTGATCAACGACTATGACCATGCGCTTATGCATAGAGCGCTTTTGCGATTTCTCATTTCATGAATTTCAACACTATGCTCCGTTGACCCCAAGTCAGCGAAATTTTGATCGCTTGCCACATGTCCTATTATTCGATGGTCCAGATCTGATCTTGATTCAACGGCTGTGATTGAATCGCAATTTCGCATATCGCGATTTTGACTTTATTGTTGCATTGTTTTCTTTGCCTCTCCATGTCGCGATTCGTGAAACTCCGATATGGAGTTAGATCAACGGTCCAGATCTAATCTTGATTCAATGGATGCGATTGAATCACGATTTCGCATATCGCGATTTCGACATTCTTGTTGCATTGTTTTCTTTTCCTCTCCATGTCGCGATTCGCGAAACTCCGATATGGAGTTAGATCAACGGTCCAGATCTGATATTGATTTAACAACCGAGATTGAATCGCGATTTTTCATATCGCGATTTCGACATTCTTGATTTTCAGTGTTTTTATCACTTCAAAGTCCCGATCCATGAAACTCTGTAATGGAGTCAGATCAATGGTCGAGATCACATCTTGATCTGACGGCTCAGATTAAATCGCAATTTCGAGATTCCTGTGGTTGATATTACTTGACATCTCCAACTCTCGATCCCCGAAACTCTGACATGGCCTGGAATCAACGGTCCAGATTCAACCTTGATCTAACGGCTCAGATTAAATTGCGATTTCACATATCGCGATTTTGAGATTCCTGTGGTTGATATTACTTGACATCTCCAACTCTTGATCCCCGAAACTCCGACATGGAATGGAATAAATGGTCCAGATTCAACCTTGATCTGATGGCTCAGATTAAATCATGATTTCAAGAGGTTAGGGAACCCCGTTCCTTTGACTCTCCAGTCAGTGAAATGATGATCTATCCCCACGTGTCCTACCCGTAAATGGACGGTCCTTCTTCTTTCGAAATTTTGTACACCCGCTTCTCCTTGTACTTTAAAAAACGTGTATGTTCTTCTTGATCCAACGATGGTCAAGTCCTGCGCTTGGATCTAACGTCTGAGATCTATCCTCCTCTTCAGTGCTCTTCTTGTCTACATTCAGATCTGATGACCCTTGTTCTTTCGGGAATTTTGAATGAGATCCAACGATCAGAAATGCTTCTCAAAATTTACGGGCCTTCGATCATTCGATCAGTGTTGCGTTGCCTTTGATCATTCGATCTTCATGAGATTATATTTTGTTTTCCTGTCTGTTACAAGCTTCCTGTACTCATGCCATCTTCATTGTTGTACTTTTCATCAATGAAAATCATTCACTGTTTGTTAAATATTTTCCATTCGCTGTCTGTTAAATATTTGCCAACAATCTCCCCCTTTGGCATTGATGGCAACACAAGCACCCACATGCATTCGGACTCGACTCTCCTCCTGAAATCTTTTCTCCCCCTTTAACATCAATGTCAAAGAAGAAACATTCTTCCCCTGATCTGTTGCAAAACATACTCCCCCTATCGACTATAAGCATCTTGGAGATACACCAGTTATTCAATAAGTACTCCCCCTGACCAGGTGAACAGATTAGACACAAGAAATTATAACCCCCAATTTTTGACGAAGATATCCAAAAGGGGTCGCGGCTAATAGTTTAGTAAAGATACCAGCCATCTGTTCTTTGGAAGGAATATAATTCAGCTGAACAATTCTGTTTGTAACTTGTTCTCTGAGAAAATGGTACTTTATTGGAATATGCTTGGTCTTGGAATGAAGAACATGATTCTTGGAGACACTAATGGCACTGGTGTTATCACAATGAATTGGAATAGGATCAGTGTAAGTTACCTTTAGATCTGTAAGAGTTTGTATCATCCATAAAATTTGTGTGCAACAAGTAGCAACAACAATGTATTCTTCCTCTGTAGTGGATAATGAAATGGATCCTTTCTTTTTATTAAGCCATGCAACTAATGAGTCACCCAGAAAGAATGCTCCTCCACTGGTGCTTTTTCTCTCATCAACATAGTTTGCCCAGTCTGCATTTGAATAAGTAGTTAACTGGAAATTCTGATTTCTAGGATACCACAGACCATAAGTCATTGTTCCCTTCAAGTATTTAAGTATCCTTTTGACAACTACCAAATGACTTTGTTTAGGAGCATACTAAAAACGACCTACCATTCCAACAACTTGCATTATATCAGAACGAGATGCTGTGATGTACAGAAGACTGCCTATCATAGAGCGATATGTCCTTTGATCAACATCAGGTGAGATATCATCTTTACTCAGCTTGCAACCAACCACCATAGGTGTGCTAACTGTAGAGGAATCTTCCATCTGAAATT
>ML785488.1:93190-132620 GCA_009831015.1 Picea engelmannii
ATAAAAACTTGAACAAACATCAATTACCTTATTCAACAAAAACCAAAAAGATGATTCAAAACTTTGTTTAAGTGCTCTAGAAAACCACCATGTATCGATATCGATCCTCCGATTAAGCCTATGGAATAGAGGGAAGAAATAAATAAAGAAAAGAATACAACTGCAATCAGTAATAGAAATGCTTTGAAATCCCTATCCTCGAGCTTATATATGTCTCTCCATCCGATGAATTGTGTTAAATGTGTTCGGCTGAAAGCCTTTATACAATTTGGCGCAAAAGGAAACTATACGACATGTCGTTTCATTTTTTCCGACGGACAAAATTCGTTCGACAGTCTTTCGGCCGAAAGAATGGTTTTTTAGCCAAAAACCTTCGAAACCGTTCAGCTTTGACGGTTTCCATTAGATTTTATTCTTTCGACCAAAATATTATGTTTTCGGCCGAAAAAAGGAAATTGGGATTGAAAACTAAAACCAAAGAATTTCCCCAAGCTTAACTGAACTTCGGAGGTTGCAGACTCCTGCAAATACTGAGAATTTGGTTTTGAAATTGACACCAGCATTTCCAAAACTGAATCTACTTTCAATTCCTATAATTGGTTTCATTTTCTTTATTTTTATCTAATTTTATTTAATTTAACAAAAAAAAATCACTACATAATATTTTCAGCAGACATTATGATTCGGTGAAATGAAATATCAGTATCTCTAAAAATGTACAGTGAAAAATTTGGAAAAAAATATATTCATAATCCTTAAACTGTTCTTTTCAAAAGGGTATATTTAGATTTTAGTTTTAAGTAAAAATTAAGATAGATACAATGTGTAGAAAAACATGTGTTTAAAATCTGCAACGTTTTTAGCTTGGTCAACTTCAAAAAATTCGAGAAATTATAATATTCATCTGTTAGATTCAAAATTATAGTCATAATAAATAGAGTCTCTGTAGATTGTTGCAGTATATTTCGTTTCTTAAAAACATAAGTTTAATAATAGATATATTGTTGTAGAAATAAGTAACTCATTATCATTCATTTCATGTTTAAGGAACATACTGTTAAACAATTGTCAAATTGACATATCAAATCGTGATAATTTTTTTTTGAAAAATAGTCATTGGAAAGTTAACACAATTCTTCACAAGTTTTGTTTTTACTGTAAAGTGAAATTCTAAATAAAAAAAAATACTTTTGTATGCCAGAAGTTGAATAACTTGTGAAAATACAATTTTTTTTCTCATAAAACAAGCAAAAGTGTAACCCATCTTCATGATTTCACCTAGCGACGAATCTCATTACCTCTGGTTGGTAATTGTTTCATTGTGGGCCGATTTCTCCATGGTTTCTTGGTTGACTGAGGCACAAAGATAGTTTGTATCAGTTTGACAATTATTCTCTCTATCTGGGTCGAATACCTCAGGAGAAGAACATTTATTATTTGGGTTGCATTCAACTCAGTTTGGGGGCGAGTTACAGTGGTAAAGAGACTGAATACAAGCGACCAACACCTATAGGACTGCTGCTTTGTATTGGGGTTTCTATTTATTGTTTGTTGGGTTGAATTTCTTGTTTACATACCTGTACCATCAACAAGAAGATGATGCACTCGGATTGTCTTGTCTAGGCATAATATTGCTCTTATTTCACAGAAGCAACCTACAACAACTTATATCAGGTTCTCTATTGTCTCATTCTGTATTGGTTGTTGAAATTTTAATTGTACTTCGTTGTCATAGAATATTAAATAAATATATGTGGTGTTTCCTTAATTACATCAGTTGTGTGTTGTGGGATTTATACTTGTCGTTGCATACCTTTGTTGTGTAAAAAGGGAGTTATTTTTTGGCATATTAAACCATACATAACCCACCCATAACACTTCAACAAACAATTAAAACATCACAAAAACAAATTGGGATTTTAACAGTGTAAGGACACCTACAACCAAAGTGTTTGACGAAATTCAATACTCAGAAAATCCCTGTATGTTGTTACAATAGTGAGGAATTTGTGGCAACTATACTTAAGGAATATTACAATGGTATCAGAGCATGTTCCTCTACATCTATGGGCTTTGAGAGGCACTTGTAATCAGATTTATGAGACCAAAAGATGAGCATACCATTACCTAGAGAAGACGTAAGGGAAGAACACCAGATCCCCCCATGTGCAAAGAAGACGAAGTGGTTAGAGAAGAAGAAACATGAGAAACAACCCCATCTATAATACTCAAGGGAAAAGAAACTATGGGGGAAGAAGATGATGCCATGATCAACAATACTTTGTTCAATATTTTGAATGATTTAGACAAGGGTCAAAAGGTCATGATGGACCTTATGGGGCAGCTAGCTAAGAATTCCTTGGAGGGACCAACAAAGAAGAATTAGAATGGTGATGAGGGATCAAACAATGGAGAGGGTGTCCATTCACACACTACCATGCAGATCCACCCCCACTTGTACACCAAATCCCCCAGACCCACTTTGCCTCAATTTTTGGGGAATGACGCCGCGGGTCCATTGATGCAGGTTGATCAGGATGAGCACTATAAGGCATATTTAGAGGAGTATAGGAGGTTGGGAGATGATTTCCACTCAGCCATGTCTTTTGCAGAGTTCTGCAATATGAAGAGAAGAAACTGATCGAGAGGGCCCATGAGGGCCATGGCACAAAATTTTGAGTTGCAACATACCCTTGGGAAGGTCACCATTTTGAACTTTGATGGGGACTCTAAATGCTCCGCGAGATCATGGGTGCAGAAGCTTGATTCTTACTTCTAGCTGCACCAGATGACAGACACCGATGCCATTAAGTTGGCCACCTTGCACCTGGATGGTGAGGCCTATAAGTAGTGGTACCATGGGTTAGTCACCTTGGGACATGTCGGGGTTACCTCCTACCCGTACTTCACATAGAGGCTCATCGAGAGATTTGACAGGAAGGATCTAGAGCTTCACTTCAGAGAGTTGGCTCATCTCAAGCAGACAGGTATCCCAGAGGCTTATATATCTGAGTTTTAGAGGGTTGTTGTGATGGTGACATACATTTCAGAGACCCGTTTGGGGATGATGTTTGTTGAGGGGATATTGGAGCCTCTATGAGGATGGGTCAAGGGTTACAAACCTACCTCTTTACAGGATGCAGTGAACAGAGCTCGTGACATGCAGGATGCAATACCTAAAAGTCGATTTCTGCCCAAACCCATTTTTACCCCAAAGACTAAGGAGACCAGACCACCTCAGAGAGATTGGGACGGGAAGCTCAAACTGGATGAAGAGATTAGGAGAGAATTGAGGAAAAAGAAATTGTGTTTCAACTGTCAGGAACCATGGGCACCACAACATAGATGCGCTGGGAAGGACAAAACGATCAAGGACCATTACATTGAGGTATACTCTGATAGTGACAGTGACAAGGATGAGGAGGTGGAGCAGGAACAGGATCAGGGACATCCAACATCAGGAGAGGAGTCTTCATAGGCTGGGGCTAAGGGCCCAGTCATGGCTTCGATGTGTTAAGATCAAAGATATACTTGCAAAGTAGGCTTAACAGAGATAAATAATAACTAGATTGTTGTGTGTTGTTGTCCTAGATCCACTTTGCATTTACTCTAGTTGTAGACACCTGTGTCCTGCAACCCCCTATTGCTACTTTGGGTGAGACTGCATCTGCTTCACATGTGTTTCTTAAAGGGCCAGTAGTTAGGGTTTGTTGGTGCACTGTAAGAGTTGAACCTTGGGTCTTCCCCTATGCCAACAAATGGTTCTGTTGCTGGGACCGAGATCTTTTTGAGGGAATGTCAAGGTGGTTTTCATCGAAGACAAAAATTCAAAAGTGGATAGAAGAACAAGAGAAGAACTTCACTGAAACCCAGAACAAGAATCCTAGCATTAGTATAGAATATTTGTTGGGAAGGTATATCTTCACCGACATACACGAGATTTTCTTTGGAGGAATTCATAAAGAGATATACGAGCGGTTAGCCAGATTGGCAGATACCCAGTTTGAGATCATATCTAGACCACTTGTGGTTTGGACAATGGAGATGATCAAGAAGGTAAAGAGAGTTTATAACACTATGTCTAGAGTAGTGGATATCTGGTTTGATAGCACTATTGGAGGGTACATTACTGAGTTTTCCATTGACAGAGTCGAATTTTATAGTCAAGCAGAGAGGTATTTCTTTAAGGGACATAGAGGAAAGTTCCTACACTTTTTAAAGCTAAGGATTAAGATGTTATTGCATGAGAAGAATATCTTGAAGATACAATGAAGATAATGTTCAAGAATTCAAACAACGACAGTGACACAGAGGCTGGACACACACGTAGTGGGAGACCGTTTTGAGAGGTTCCTCTTGCTAACCTATTTAAGAAAAACTACGGAGAGGAGGGATTCTATAGTGGAGAAGAAGAATATCTAACAAACGAAGAGCATTCAGAGTCCAAAAGAACATAGGAAGTAGGATCTGAAGAACCTCGTCGAGGAGAACTTGAAACTTCAGGAATTGTGCCTGTTGTTGAAGTAAGTACTATTACTCCACCTATTGTTTTAGCAGCATTAAGTAATGAGAGTAACCATAGTAATCAGAGTAGTCAGAGCAGTTAGAGTACTGTTACAAGCAGTTTAGTACATACTCAGTCAAGAAACCAAGGAAGATCTATGGCAAATGAGATGGGGTTACCCATCTTCAGAGGAGATGGATCTGAATATCTTGACCAGCACTGGTTCCTATGCGAAGCTGTTTGGAGCATTAAACAAGTCACTAATGAAACTGTTAAGAGATCTTAGTTCAGTACTACCTTGAGGGATCATGCACTGAGCTGGTACATGATTTTTTCTACAACAACTACACAACCTAAACCATTGAATGACATTAAGACTACGTTGAGCGCAAAATTCAAGAAAACTAAGTCGGAGTCACAATGTATTACAAAGCTGAAAGAAATCAGGCAGAAGGTCACTGAACCTTTTTGGGAGTTCGATCAAAGGTTTAAGACCCTGACAGGCCACTTGAATTTTCATATTTCAAATGAACAGAATAAAGAATGGTTCATTTTTACCCTCCTGCCACATATCATAGTTCCTCTGATGGAACAAAAAATCGCTTCGTAGGCTAAAGCTCTGGATATTGCCATGAAGTTAGAAGTATCCCTTGTAGGAGAATCCAGCCCAGGTATGAGTCAAATTTTGAATCGGCTAACCAGTTTATCTTTACAGGTCGAAGATATAAAGAAAGATAAAGAGAAGGAGAAAAGAGAAGATATATGGTGTATCAGATGTAAATTAGAGGGCCATGACAAGGAGTATTGTCCCCTATTTCATGAATACTCGGCCTTTGGAGCACCTATTCCTTTGAAGCAAGCTATTGTACCCCGGTTCTAGGTATGTAGAACTAGACATCACCATGGTGAATGTTATTATATGAAAAAATATGTCTAGACACCTACCAATATTTACTGCACATTCCGTAAGTCTGTGGGACATGATGAGAAGGATTGTAGGGCTTATGATCTCATGCATGAAAGATCAAGGGATCCATATATAATTCAAGGAGAAACACAACAAGAAGGAAACAACGCGTAGTTCAAATCCCCAGGAAGAGGAAACTTCAACCCTCGTGGTGGATTCATAGGAAGAGGAGGAGGTGGAGGTATGGGTCGAGGTAGAGGTTAGATTATCTATTATAATTGTGCACAACTAGGACATTTGGCAAGGGATTTTCATAACCCTGCTACCACTTGCAACTACTTTAACTCGTTCGACCATGTCATTGTAGATTGTCCAGTATTGTTGGCCAAACTCCAGGAGAGACGAGGAGGAAAACAACAGGCACAATTGATATTAGCAGAACCTCGCATTGAGGACCCTAGAGTCGTTGTTATTACTAGAGGATGCACTGCAACATGAGAAGATAGAGTGACCCCAGGAAAGAATGCAAAAGGATCAGGGATCATGAGAGTTGTAGAGAAGACATAGTTGTTGGATCCAAGGAGAGAGAGGCATACTTTTGAAGAAGCAAGGAAAAAAATTGTAGAAGGAAAAGCTTCTTCATCTAAGGTACAACCAGAAGTAAGAGAATGTGAAATGCCACCAAAATTTGATCAATCTGCTATAGCTAGACAAGGAAAATAGGTGAGCAAGCTCATGGAATTTTTATATACATGCATCAATTTGAATAAAGATAAAAAGGCTATACAAGAATTACAACACCTAGTAAGACAGTATGAAATTGGGAGAATAGACCCTATGTTGAGTAGAGCTGTGAACAAGTATCAAGGAAAAGAAGAACAAACAAGGAATTACACCTTAGTGCTCAGATTGGATACTATGATGTGGACTGTGTGGTCCTCGACTTACGATCAAAATTCAATGTTATGACGAAGCAGACTTGGGAACTGATGGGAAAAACTAGATTGATTTACTCTCCTATCAGGGTCAGGATGGCTAATCAACAGGCGGTAAGCCCTTTTGGAATACTAGAGAATGTCCCTATAGACATCGATGGGATAAGGACATTTGCAGATTTCAAAGTGATTGAAATTGTTGACGATAGTTGTCCCTATCCTGTGCTATTAGGAATTGATTGGGCTTTCAACAATTTGACTGTTGTTGACTTAAAGAAGAGAAGAATGAAATTTGAGGGTAATGGAATTAAAGTCATTGCACCTCTGGACCCAGATGAATGTCGCAGATACACAATACCTATCAGGGAAGAAGACTGCGCATACGAGTGAGAAAACATCTATAAGCTGACAACAAGACAACATGATTACATTAATCCTATAGTAGATGGAAATCTCAATTGGTGAAGTGAAAGTGAATGTTCATCAGACTCAGAGGAAGCCTTGGAAAATTGGCAGAATAGGATGTATGAAGTCTCCACACGACGATGTGCCAGACTGACCAGAATAGTTCGCTGTATTGGCACATAAGTAAAGTAATCTTCTAACATTTGATGTTTTAAATCACTTAGAGACATTTCTAGCTATCTACCAGTACAAAAGAGGATGTTGGCACTGGATGAAGCCTTGAAATCCACACCAACTAGATGGTGGGGAGCACATAAGAGGAACATTCCGGAGTGGAAACAATGTCGCAAATTATTGACATGCGCTTTTCAGACCAAGCAGAAGGATGTGAAGTTCGTTACACAGGTCAGAGGTTTCCTAAGGACCACATGCAAAGTTGTGAGGAGGCCTAGAGAAATACTCCTAAAGAATAGTGGATGCATAAGTTCATTAACACCTTGGATACCATGCCTATCAACTGGTATCTTCAAGCAGAACTATGCCTCATCATTACATATTGGTACGGAATGACTCAGAACTTTATAGCCACCTTTTTTTTTTTAAAGTCAGTAACCTATAATAGACCAGGCTTTACAAATTGTGAGATAGAAGGCCTTTGAGGAGGCACCTAACCTCCCCTTTTCCCAAGAAAGAGATGAATGGACTGCACATATTCAACAGTTACAGGATTGCTACAATATTAATATTAGATATTATTTTTGGGATTAACTACGTAGTGTAAGTCATTAATCTATGACCCATATTCATGAGTATTAGTCGCAACTGACCAATAATTCTCATGATTTGAATATTCCACTTAACACTCATTGCATCGGGTGATGCTCACAGGGGTGAAGAAATGGGATTGAAGCCAACGAAATGAATCGCATAGCATCAATCATCACTTCCAGGGCTTGCACCTGGTAACTAGGACTTCCCAGGTGGTCACCCATCCCAAGACGCCTCTGGCTCAAGCGCGCTTAACTGTGGAGTTTTCGCCACAATCAAGCCCACTTAGCTTGCTACCCCATTTGCAAAACCTTAGCAAGTATTGTGCCTTATGAACTACCCAGTTAGAGCTCCCTTGACTCTTATTATGACCCTAGAGATGTAAGCATTGTAGAAACAAAAGGTCGCAGAGACATAAAAGTGTCAGGTTTTGAGTTACCTTTTATTGGACAACCCATTAAAATTAAGAAAGTTAATATTGGAATAGAGCAAACACCTAAATTAGCAAATGTGGGAGGCTATTGAGATGATGCTACTATTAGCAAGATCATAGAGCTATTGCATGAATATCGAGACTTGTTTCCAACCAGGTTCATAGACATGAAGGGAATTAAAGGGTCCATGGGAGAAATGAAGATCCCCTTAAGACCAGATGCAGGACCTATCAAGCAGAGATCTTACGGTCTGAATCCTAAATATAAGCAAAAAGTTAGGATTGAATTGGATAGAATGTTGGAAGCAGGAATCATAGAAGCTGTTTAAGAATCTGAATGGATCAACCCTATGGTGGTCCAAGATAAGAAGACAAGAGGAATCAAAATTTGTGTAGATCTAAGAAAGTTGAACGATGCATGTGTACATGATCCATTCCCTACACCCTTTACCGATGAAGTTCTAGATAATGTAGGAGGACATGAGGTCTACTCATTCACAGACGGATTTTCAGGTTATCACCAGATCCGAATTGCTAAGGAAGATCGACATAAGACCACATTTTCAATAGAGTGGGGTTCTTTTCAGTACACAGTGATGCCCTTTGGATTGAAGAATGCACCGGCCATATTTTCCAAGGTGTGGGTCGAAGCATTTAAGGAATTCTTACACAAGTTCTTGGAAGCCTATTTTGATGATTGGACTATTTTTAGCCTAATGAAAGACCACATTGAATGTTTAAGATTGATTTTAGATAAGTGCAGGTAATGTCAGATTGCCCTGAATCTAAAAAAGTGTATTTTATTTTCACCCTTTGGAGTGATGCTAGGGCATATTGTGTGTAAGAAAGGATTGTTGGTGGCTTCTTCCAAGATTGACATCATTGTTGATCTACCTCCTCCCATTTCAGTTAGACAGTCACACACTAATTAGGACACAGTGGATGTTGGCATGTTTTACAGGCAGTGTATTCTTGTCATTGATGGAAAATACAACAATGACGATGGATTAAGTACAGGAAGAATGTGCTAGGTGGGGACCAGAAGTATTTTGGGAAGACGCAACAGAGCAAGCTCAATAAGATCAGAAGAGATAGTGTAGAGTATGCGTGTTTTCCATTGATGGAAAAGATCATGACCAACAGCGTAGGGATAATGGAATGGAAATGGCAAGTTCAACAAGTGATCGTTGGATCCCATTAAGAAGCATAAACTCTAGGAGTCAAGGAAGCAACTCACGACAGAAAATACCGAAATGAAAAACCATGATTTAAACTCCATTTCGGAGTTTCGGATACCGGGAGTTGGAGGAGTCAAGAGTCGAGACTCTTCGTCACAGGAGTCCCGAAGTTGCGAAATGCGAAACGCCAAAATCCCGTAACAGGCACATCAACAAAGACTCCATTTCGGAGTTTCGTAGACTGGGAAATCAAAGATCAAAGGAACTTTAACCTTTGAAGTAGAAAACCCCGAAATCCCAAAACAGACACATCAACAAAGACTCCATTTCGGAG
This sequence comes from Picea engelmannii, assembly GCA_009831015.1. Classification (NCBI taxonomy): domain Eukaryota; kingdom Viridiplantae; phylum Streptophyta; class Pinopsida; order Pinales; family Pinaceae; genus Picea; species Picea engelmannii. The sequence goes on from ML785488.1 coordinate 102,655, forward strand.
TTTCATAGACCGGGAAATCAAAGATAAAAGGAACTTTAGCCTTTGGAGTAGCGAACCCTGAAATCCCAAAATAGGCACATCAACAAACCACGTTAGATAAGGACACGTGGAATAATCAGGCAATGACAAGTGTCAAGCTGATCCAACATTTCAGGCACATGTAAGTCACGAATCAGAGTGACACGTGGCAGCTATTTGACACGTGTGATGTCAATAGGTTTACGTCACATTAGAACTTTCTATTTCGGGGTTTTACATAACAAGCAGAAACTCCACCATCATGAAGTCTCGAACTCCGAAATGCGGAAAGGGACTATTGTGAGTCTCGAAAACTCGAAAGGAAAAACTCTGAAATCCCGTCAACCGTCCATCTCAGTGGGTTATGTGAACCATCCGATCACTTCGGAGATTTTGTAATCATGAATTTTATAATGTTGGAGTCACGATGACTCGAAGGGAAAAACGCTAAAATCCCGTTAGTTGTTTGATTAAGAAAAGAAGGGATCAGATTATGAAGTCTTGTGGACCATTGATCTGGCTCCATTTTGGGGATTGCGACTTGGAGTGTCGAGACACTTCTTCACAGGAATGCCAAAATGCCAAAATGCGAAAACACCTTTTGGTGTAGGTTGTGGTCATCGTCAGTGGTCATTTGAGAGGGAGGAGCTAGCACCAAGTTAAGCTTCTTTTCAGTGATCATAACATGAAGAGTTGAGACTCTTCACCATAGGAATGTTGAAATGCCAAAATGTGAAATGGAAAAATCAACGCGAGACCCTGTGCTTGTAATCCAATGGTGTTGGATACTTGGAAATTTGATCGAATGGCTACTGTTGATCTTCACAGTTAATCGATCAGTTACGATTTAGTTAGCAGATCTGAATCATGACTCTTGGACGGTTGGCGATTTAGTTGCTGATGTGTTTTCTTGGAGGTTCACAGTGTAATTGCTAGAAATGACTGATGGTTTCTGCCAAAGGACTCAAAGATACTTCAGGGTGATTGCCAGAGAAGATGAAGAGTCTCGAGGCATCTTCCAGTGGCATGAAGACTATTCATAGAGGCTATTGACAGATGTAAGACCGTTGGAGCCTGGAACTGCAACAGAGGGAATGAGCTCGACTGTGACAGAGAAAACGAAGAGTCTCGACTGCTGGAGAGGCTAAGGAATCTCGACATAACACCCAGTGATGATGGACGCATGGGTTTAACCGCTAGAGAAGATGAAGAGTTGCAATGATGATTAGGAAAAGCACTCAACATGGGGAGAGCATGCAGAAGCATTGTGAATAGAGGATGTAGAAGATGCACAGAGAGAATAAAAATGCAGAACAAAGAAGAGATGGGGTGTTGTTGAGGGCGATTTAGGTGTGTAGAAGGAGGCAGAGTGTAGCAGCTGAAATGCATAGGAGATAAATGGTGCATAGAAGGGACATGGCGCACAGAGCATGAAAGGCAGAAGAACATAAAGTGTAAGGAAGGGGTGCAGGAAGACACTAATGCATGTAGAGCAGAGCAGTGTAGTAGAACAGTGATGAGACTGGTAAGCCATTGATAACTATTGAATCATTGTAATAAGTTTCAGTAGAAAATATTTATAATCAGGGTGGTAGGGAGGTTCTAGGGAGGACTGTTGTCCTCAGAGGTTCAAGTGGGTGCTTGAACACAGGGAGTTGTAGCTTCCATCTGGTTGCAGCCAAAAAAACCAGGCTGGCAGGGTGGTGCAAGGGAGAACTGTTGTTCTTTGTTATACAGGTTGGTGCCTGTGTGACTGGAAGTTGGTGCTTCCATCCAGTCGGTGCTGGAACACTCAGGGAGTTGGTGCTTCCTTCTAGTGGGTGCTAGAGAAACCAGAGAGTTGGTGCTCTCAAACAAGTTGGTGCTTGTATAAGTGGAAGTAGGTGCTTCCATCCAGTTGGTGCTAGAACACTTAGGGAGTTGTTTCTTCCTTCTAGTGGGTGCTAGAGAAACCAGGGAGTTGGTGCTTCCTTCTAGTGGGTGCTAGAGAAACCAGGGAGTTGGTGCTCTCAGCAAGTTGCGGCTTGCAAAACAGAGGTTGTAGCCTCACAATGAGCTGGATCTCATATGTATGATAATGTACAGAATTTAAACATTACTTATCATACCAAGAAGAAGAGGTTTTTACCCTTTATGGGTTTCCTCAGGAAATATTTGTCTCTGTATATTTCATATGTGTGACTGATGTCGAATGTACTATTTCTTACCTCCCTGCATTATTTTGATTGTCATTAAGTGCTCTGCAAAGAGTTTAAAATAAGCATAATTGTTNCCTCTCAGTTGTCCAAAAATGGATACTATAGGAAGTTAATTAAGGGTTATGCACAGATAACAACAGCTATGGATAAGCTCTTAAAGAAAGATAGCAAGTTCCAATGGACAGAAGAATGCCAACAGAGCTTCGACACACTTAAACAAAAAATGGTCATTGTGCCCATCTTGGTTTTTCCAGATTGGAGTAAGGAGTTCAATGTTCATGTCGATGCTTTGTCCATTGCATTAGGATCAGTCTTAGCATAGCCAGGTGCAGGAGACATTGACCACCCTATATCCTTTGCAAGCAGGAAGCTTTCTACAACTGAAAGGAACTATACTACGACTGAAAGAGAAGGCTTGGCTATGGTATACGTGTTGCAAAAGTTTAGACACTATTTGTTGGGAGGACATTTTAAGATGTTTAGTGATCACTCTGCACTGAAGTAATTATTCAACAAGACAGTGTTGGGGGGGAGAATATGAATATGGCTATTACTATTCCAGGAGTATGATTTTGAAATTGTGGTCAAGCTAGGAAGAATGAATAAAGGACCTGATCACTTATCTAGGTTGGAACATGGAGAGGAATCTACTAATATGAAGGATACACTTCCAGATGCACAGTTGTTGGCCATCAGAAAAGTAGATGATCATTTCGCCAAGATAGTTCAGTTCCTATCCACAAGAATGACACCTCGTGAGTACACAGTCATTCAAAAGAAACAACTGGTAGTCCACACATCCGACTTTCAACTCATAGCTAGACAGTTGTATAAGATGGGACCAGATGAGATCTTGAGGAGATGTGTTATGGAGGCAGAAAGACCATTGATTCTTGCAGAAGCACATGAAGGCATCGCAGGAGGAAATTATTGTTAGGATATTTAGACACTTAGGAGTTAGTTAAGATCTACTTGGTCTAATGTGTCGTTAGGTAAAAGTGTGTTTCCTAGTGTGTTTCTTTAGTATGCATTAGTTTGCATTTGTAGTTAGGAAATCCGATGGTCATGATATGTTACCGACATAAAGTGATCTGACGGTTCATACTCTCCTCGATCTTAATGACCATTGATCCATGGCTTAACACTCAATTGTTCCATGATCTCTATTTAAAGAGCATGGAGGGTCATTTGTTGATGATCGATTGTGAGAAACTCTATTGTAAAATCTCTTTGTAATCTTTTTCTTTTGCATTAATAAATTGCTCTAAGTGGACACGTTGGTTGGGGCCGTGGATGTTTCCTCGTAGAGGTTTTACAACGTGAAAACATCGGTGTGTTGATATTTGATCTGGTTATGTGAGCAGTTATTGAAGGTGTTCATCCTCTGTTGGAATACCTGTGTTGTCGAACATGGTATCAGAGCCTGTTTCAAGACCTTCTCTTGTTGTAGATCGAGATCGTGAAGCTGAGTTGCCTCATCTCCATTTTCTTTCATTTTTGTACATTTCTGGGCCGACGGGACTTTTCCATTGCGTCTGGAGCACTCGTTTCATTTAGGAACACTTTTTTTTTCACTCGAAAAGGTTTCTGTTTTCCCAAGATATAGCCATTACAGTCAGATCCGGAGGTATAAAGTTTGGATGCACATTTTTTAAATTTTTTGCAGAGAAGTATTTTGGTTTTATTTTGTTTTTGTATTTTTTAATTTTTGGGTTGCTACTCTTTTAGATATGCGTATTCTCTTTTCCCTGTGCCCTGTGGAATCTCGAAAAAACAGAAACAGATAGGAAAAGGTGCATCTTCCGGGTAAGCTAACCAAGATCTAACCCTTGTTGTCATCTAGAAGCGAAATTTTTTTCTTGTGTCAAAAGAGTTTTTTTTTTTAGCACGATCTCCAAGGCCATCAACAACAACAACAACAACAACCCTCCTTCTGAACATTACAATATGTTTTGCTAGACCTTTTGGTTAAAACTTGCCTGATTAAGTAAGAGGTCTTGAGTTCAAGTCTCTCTTTTGTTACTTTTTTGAAAAAGTTCATGCTAAAATTGTAAAGTGTATTTCACTTCTAGTATAAAATTGAATCACTATAAGTAGCTTTAATATTTTATTTTAGAGTTATTTATTTTGCATGCAACTTTTATGTTATAAAGTAACTTCATTGTAAAAGTGATCCCCACTTCTCTTTATAAAAGTGGGACACTTCATAAAACAACTTACACTATCACGTGGTTAGTTGGTTACCGTTTATGCCTTTTTTTAAAAGGGCATAACTCTCACATCGGAAGTCCGTTTTCAGTGCCATTTTTTTTAAAAGCGCATAACTTTTCGAGATATTTCCATCCAGATCATCAGTTTTAGTTTTTAAATCCACATTATCTGCATATTTAATATGGCTTCTACAAGTAATGTATTGCTTACCAACAACAACTACTTCCAATGGAAATCTCATATGGAAGATTTATTAAGAAGTATCAGATTACCTTGGGAAAGGAAAAAGAACCCACTGATGATGATAAGAAATCCAAATGGGATAATAGGAGTGATGAAGCACATGGACTAATCAGAATGTCCATCTCTCCCAATTTAAGATACCACCTCCAAGAAATTGATGGCCCCGAAGAAAATTGGACTAAAATTAAACCAGATGTAAGTCACTTCCGTGTATTTGGCAGTGTAGCATGGACTCACATTCCTGATGAGAAAATGAAAGCATTGGAGCCTAAAAGTGAGAAATGTATATTTGTTGGTAATTCTGAAGCTGTCAAAGGTTATAGACTTCTTCAACCACATTGTAATGAAATTATTCTTAGAAGAGATGTTAAATTTGATGAAAATCTCTTGGCTTGCGAGCCTACTTCAGCGGTTGTGCCTTCTTCGGCCTGTGAGCCATCTTCGACGTTTGTGCCTTCTTATGTTCCTATTCTTGTTTCTTCTTGAGATGATGACAGAGAGGATGAAAATCCACCTCCTCCTTCTGACCTTCCTCCAAATGAGTCCTTTGATCCTGAACAAGCACCAGTTCCACCACTTCCTAGATGGGTCTGTTCAACATGAGAAGCAACTGGTGATATTGTCGGTGATCCTTCAGATCAACGTCGAACACATTCATAGTTCCAATGAGCCTCTTCTCTTTTGGCTCAAGTTTCAGAGACTCATGATCCAGAGACATTTTCAGAATATTCAAGTCATCTAGATTGGGATACAACAATGAATGAAGAGTATCATTCTTTAATGGCAAACGATACTTGTGATCTTGTACCTCTTCCAAAAGGAAGAAAAATTGTCAGATGTAAATGGTTCTACATAGCTAAGTATGCATCAGATGGAAGTGTTGAAAGACAAAAGGCTCAATTAGTTTCCAAAGGATTCTCCCAAGTTGAAGGAATTGACTATAATGAAACCTTTGCCCCTGTAGCCAAAATGAATTCCATCTGCCTTGTTCTTGCCCTTGCTGCCTCACATAAATGGGAGGTCCATCAGATGGATGTTAAATCTACCTTCTTGCATGGCGATTTGAAAGAAGAAATCTACATGGAACAACCTTCTGGTTATGTCTAGAATGACTCTAGCCTTGTTTCTCGCCTTAAGAAATCTCTTTATGGTCTTAAGAAGGCTCCTCGAGCTTGGTATGCCAAAATGGACAACTTTCTTATTGACACTAGATTCTCTAGATGCCATTCTGATCCTAATGTTTATACCAAGAAAGTAGGAAGCCATCTTATAATCCTTGTCCTTTATGTCGATGACCTTATCCTTACTGGTAGTTACTCAAAACTTTTAAACCATGTGAAAACCAACCTTAATAAGAAATTTGAGATGGCAGACTTAGGCTTTTTGCACTATTTCCTTGGACTCCAAGTTTTGAAAACCAATGAAGGAATTTTTATTTCCCAGTCTAAGTATGCATGTGACCTCCTTCGTCACTTTCACATGGATGATTGTAAACCAACCCCTTCTTCCTTCCAGTCTGGAGTCAAGCTTACTGCCACCTATAATTCTCCTGAAGTTGATGCCACCCTGTACTGTCAGTTAGTTGGTAGCCTCTTATACTTGACTCATACCCATCTTGATCTTTCCTTTTCTATTGGTCTTGTTGCCCGGTATATGAAAACACACCATGAAAGTCATTGGAAAGTAGCTAAAAGGATACTTCACTATGTCCCTGGTACAATTCAGTTCGGGATACATTACAGTTTAGGGGGGACTCCTTTATTGGTTGGTTTCATTGATTCAGATTGGGCCGACGACCTTGATGATTAGAAGTCTACTGCAGGTTATGTTTTTAGCCTTGGTTTAGGACCTGTCACTTGGGCCTGTAAGAAACATCAGGGTATTTCACTTTCTTCAACAGAAGCAGAGTACCGAGTAGCGGTAAATTCAATTCAGGAAGCCTTGTGGCTTCGAAATATCCTTTCAAAGTTTGGATTCGAGAAACATCATCCGACCAGCCTTTGGTGCGAAAATCAGAGTGCCATCAAGATCGCCAAAGACCCCATTCAACATCAGTGCAACAAGCACATAGAGCTACACATGCACTTCATCAAAAAGATCATTCATGATCAAGTTATTGAAGTGCTCTTTTTCCGTACAGAAGATCAAGTTGTAGACATTTTCACAAAGTCTCTTACAGAAGTGAAGTTTTCCAAACTTTGATCTATGTTAGGAGTTCAGGAAGTTGTCATTAAGGGGGGATAGGCTCTGATGCCTCCTTCCTTCTCCTATTGTGTCACTATTGCAAATCCTTCAATCTTATCCCAAGTTGTTCTTAAGGGGGGATGCTAGGATATTTAGACACTTAGGAGTTATTTAATATCTACTTGGTCTAATGTGTTGTTAGGTAAAAGTGTGTTTCCTAGTGTGTTTCTTTAGTATGCATTATTTTGCATTTGTAGTTAGGAAATCCGATGGTCACGATATGTTCCCGACATAAAGTTATCCGACAATTCATACTCTCCTCAATCTTAATGACCATTGATCTGTGGCTTAACAACCAATTGTTCCATGATCTCTATTTAAAGAGCATGGAGGGTCATTTGCCGATGATCGATTGTGATAAACTCTATTGTAAAATCTCTCTGTAATATTTTTCTTTTTCATTAATAAACTGCTCCAAGTGGCCGCATTGGCTGGGGCCGTGAATGTTTCCCCATAAGGCTTTTACCATGTGAAAACATTGGTGTGTTGATCTTTCATCTGGTTATGTGAGTGGTTACTGAAGGTGTTCATCCTTTGTTGGAATACCTATGTTGTCGAACAATTATGCAGGGAAAGAAACAACACATAAGGTTCTCAGAGTTGGCCTCTGGTGGCCTACTTTACATAAGGATGCTAAGGAATACTACAGAGCCTGCGATGCATGTCAAAGAGTAGTAAAGCCTTCTCGAAGGGACGAGATTCCTTTGGCACCACAATTAACATTACAAGTATTCAAGAAATGGGCACATGAGCTAGATACATTATTAGTGCGACAAAATATTTGACCATATGGGAAGAAGAAAGAGAAGTTAAGGATTCTAGTGCAGCTACAACTGTGTAGTTCATCTTTGAGGATATTATAACCAGATTTGGATGCCTGAAGATCCTCATGAGTGATCAAGGCACACAATTCATCAACAAAACTGTTGAAGCCTTGACTCAGGAATTTGAAGTTCACCATCAGAAGAGTACTCCATACCACCCACAGGCGAATGGTACAGTCGAATCTTTCAATAAGATATTGGAGACAACACTCACTAAGATTTGTAGTGTTAAAATAGATGATTGGGATTTAATAATTCCAACAGTATTATGGTATTATCGAACTACTTGCAAGAAACTGACAACACAAACTCCATTTAAGTTGGTATATGGATTGAAGCAGTAGTATCTATGGAATACTTGGCTCCTAGTTTAATAATTGCAACATTTATAGGTATGGATGACATAGACGTTGTTCAATATAGGCTTGTGCAGTTACTGGAACTAGAGGAAGACAGGTTCATTGCAAGATTTCATCAGCAGGTACATAAAGAAAGGGAGAAGGCTTATCATGACAAACACATCAAGAGGAGGCATTCAAGCAAGGATATTTGGTATTGTTACATGAGAAAAAGTTCTTGAAGAATCTAGGGAAGTTTAGGACATATTGGCTAGGGTCACTTGAGGTTGCCTATGTTATAGAAGGAGGAGTTGCGTAGTTGAAGACCCTTAATGGAGAATGGAAAGAAGGTTTGGTAAATGGGAGCCAATTGAAATTGTATTATGACAACTAGATGCTTCACATCTCTCAATAAAAGAAAAGGAAGAAGGGTCTAGGTACCAGGTTCAGTTGAAACTGGGTACTAGACACATAAAATATATTCTGCACACAATAGGGAGGGACAGAGTAGAAAGCACAGGCTGCTCTGCATAGTCTGCAGTCGAAGTAAAACAAAAGTTTCAATCTTGCAGTGACTCTGGACAAGTCACATGTGAGTGTTGGGGTCCTTTTGGCCCTTGGTTAGGTAAGGAAGCAAAGACTAAGGAAGAAAGGAAAAGTATGAACTGCGCAGAAGGCAAATAAACCAAGGAGGGGTCGAAGTGGCTAAAGAAGAAGAAAAGAATGAGCGAAGTAAAGGAAAATCTATCTGTTGGAAGAGGAGATCGAGGAAGACAAAGCAACAAATAAGAGGGATCATCGATAAATCGACAAGTGGGAGAAGACATCAACGAGTGCTTTAGAGAACCTCGCGGAAAAGAAGGAAAGACAGGCTAGCGAAGCCCTTAAATCACGGGTCAAGTTGACCTAGGGTTTAGGCACCTAGGGTTTTGGATCTAGGGTTTTGAAACCTAGACTTTGGCTATGTAATGTATAAATAAAGGTCTAGAAGACCTAGGAGGGTTCTTTCTAAGTTGGTTCATTGATACTATGGTTGTTGTTGTTCATTGTTGATTATTGTTGTAGAGAACAATATTGAGACTGTATTGTAAGATCTCCAACTGGGTGCGAAGATCAACCCTACAGCTAGGTGCATAGGGAGGGGGGAGAGAGAGATAATGAGAGAGAGATTTGTAAGCTAAGTGTGCATATATAACTGTATGTTTTCATATAATATATCAAGAAACATAGTTCCGTGGATGCAACCCTAGGGAGAGGGTGAACCACGTATATCTTGTTGTTATTTGTGATTGATGCTGAGTTATTTTCCATATGACATATTGTTATTGCATTATTGTGTTAAGATATGAGATATACTTGCGAAGTAGGCTTAAGAGAGATAAATAATAACTAGATTGTTGTGTGTTGTTGTCTTGGATCCACTTTGCATTTCCTCTGGTTGTAGACACCTGTGTCATGCAACCCCCTATTGCTACTTTGAGTGAGACTGCATCTACTTCGCAGGTGTTGCCGAAAGGGCCAATAGTTAGGGCTTGTTGGTGCGCTGTAAGAGTTGAACCTTGGGTTTGCCCTTGTGCCAACAAAAATCGTCCTGGATCATACCTCCCCACAAAAAGCATTGTTGGTCGTCCAAAATTATAGAAGAAACTTGAATATCTGCAACCAACTTCTAGGAAGAGTCTTACACTCCACGATGCACTTCCCTGCTCCTTGATATGCAAAAAAATGTTTCTAAAAGGCCACACCCTTCTTATCCTTCACCTTTGTTCTTCAGAATGAGGATGTCGATTCCAAAACTTGCACCAATGTAAATATGAATCTGATTCCCTGATCTACATAACAAATATCTCTAGAAGGTTTCACCCTTTTTCTCCTTCACCTTTGTACTTCAGAATGAGGATGTCGATGCCAACACTTGCACCAATGGAAATCTATATTTGATTCCCATATCTGTAGAACATATTTCTTTTAAAGGCCACACCCTTCTTCTCCTTCACCTTTGTACTTTGAAATGAGGATGTCGATGCCAACACTTGCACCAATGAAAATTCGTAGCTCATAATACATGGATTACAACTTTTCAAAGTAATACCATACTTTCTAGGAGTTTATTAAACACTTATGGACCAATTTACAATGATTTCCAAAATGAGCCTTAGAAAAATTATTACCTCTCACTCAACATTGGCTAGAAGACCCATTAAAATGTTGCCAAATAAGCCTAAGAAAAATAATGCCTCTCACTCAATAGTGGCTATATGCCCCATTACAACGTTTCCAACAAGGATAACAAAGATTAGGAATAGAAAAAAATGCCTCTCACTCTCATCCTTACTTTCAAGAGTGGCTAATTACAACCTTTTACATCAATTTCATTCAGGCGAATACCCCCAAATGTGCACTAGTGGAAACTCTATGGTTTTTAAAATCCCCATTACAAACATTTACAACATAATAACTAAGAAAAATTCTATCATCATCATACACATCTCACAATTCTGAGACTTTTGGTTGTAAACATGAATACTTTTTGTCGAAGTGTCAAAATGGCCTCTTACAACACCATCTCGGTTTGTGTGTAAGGCTCAAAAAATGAATTTCCTACAATAATTCAGATATTGTTGCCTTGTTGTATCACTCAAAGAGCACCTGAATCTACAATTTATATTCACCCTCATGCATTTTTCAAAAAGAAGAAAAAAACCATAAATGCATAAAATTTACATGGGTTTTAGTGCCAAGGCGCTCAATATGTGGCTCAAAACTCAACATACACAACACCGAAAAGTTTGTCTCGTCATTCTGCAACTTTTGGTTGTAAACCCAACCTTGTTCTAAAAGGTGCAACTCTACCTCGTAAAACATGCCATGCATTAATGACAAAAATGGGCTTCTTCCATGAGCGCCAAAATATGTTGTTTGGATCCAAATTTTGACTACACCAGTGGATTTTTGGAAACAAATCATGCCAAAATGTCTATACTTTCGTCAAATTATGACACTGTGACTTATGGACTCCTCCTAGGCTGTCTGCCTTGATTTTCATGCCATGCATTAATGAAAAAAGTTGGCTTCAATCATGTTCCATGAAAATATGCTGATCAAATCCAAATTTTTACTACACCAGTGGATTCATGGCGAAAATGCGTGAAAAAATTACTGTACTTTCTTCAAATGATGTGATTGTCACTTCCAGGCCCCTCCTAAGTCTCTGTCTTGATTTTTGTGCCCTTCAAGTCATACCACCTGCATCAATTGCTTGTACAAATATAAAAAAATGTGCCTAGGTATGGTTCTGCCACATGGTGGCCTCTGGGAAGTGCCACGTGGTGCCTCATGGGATTGCCTCACTACATTTTTTAATTAGCCCAAGTGGTAGCCAAAAGAGCCATTTTTTGGTGACATGTGGCGGCCTCTGGTGTTGCCATGTCACCCTGCTGATGTCATACTACCACGTCATCCATACGAGCTTCCATGTTAGTTTTAAGATCTACCACATCAACTGCATGGTCTGCCATGTCAATTGTACTGTCTGCCACATCTGCACCCAATCAACATGCCATGTCATATTGATGTCATCCGTACGGTTAGCCACATCATGCTAATGCCATTCATACGGTCTACCACGTCAGATGATGACTTCATCGTGACATCATTATGTATTGCCACGTCATCCTGTACGACCTGCCATGTCATCATCCTGAGTTAGCGTTTGTACTGACACATCAACCTGTACGACATGCCACATCATCTGTATAGATGACACATGGAAGTGTCTCATGTTTCCATGTCAAAACTGTATGGACATCACCGATTTCACTTGTTTCCCAAAAACTTTAGATGGCGATATCTTTTGCATCGAGACTCTGTTTGGTGAGTTGTTTAAACCATTGGAAATATCTCATCGAGCTCTTTGACTTGGTGTGTTTTTGTTGAATTCTAGGAACATTCATTTTTGAGGTATTTTGGAGCCCCATGGCTCAGTTACTCATAAAGGCCTAAAATATCACTATGTTGCATGGATAAGTGATGTTATACATCTCATCACTTCTACAAATGTTCCCTTCTATGGGGTCTTAGAAGCAACACGCGATTTACAATGATGGCCACTATCAATTAACTCAAAAATTCTACCCATCCTTTTAGTCATCAAGATAAATAGGTTCTCCCTCTCAAGTTGTCTCTTTTCCTGTAGTTGGCCTTCTTCCTGTAGTTGGATTACCTTCTAATCTACTTTGCCAGCTGAATCCTTCATAGGTGCTTGCCCAAATTTTTTCTACTTGGGACATAGCTTTGGATGGAGTGTCCAACATGTGGCTTCTTGATGTCCACCCTTGTTGCAATAGGTGCAATATTTCTTATTTACCCATCTTTTCATGCCTTTCTTTTTCTCTTGATGTGGAGAAGGGTCTTCATGTCTTGTCTTCTTCCTGGTTTCCATAACCTTCATATACAAAGTCATTACTTTCCAACAATTTGGAGCAACATGGTTATTCAAACCGAAAAATGTATATGGTTTTCTATGCCATAAACATTGCTTTATATTGCCAATTTGCTGTAATAAAAAGGAACATTTGAATAATGAGACTTTTTATACCTTTCTTGGTTGTCTCTAGTGTAGGTCTGGCGAGGAGAACTTTTCTCATCTCCCATTTTGTAATTCCCCTCTCTCTTTGGAGAGGACTCGTAATTACGATCATCAGAAAGGTATGATGTGTTCTCAGCCTACACTGATTTAGACTTGTCACATGAGGACTCTCTTGTTTATATGGTTTTGGAGCATTCTCCAACTTCCTTTATGACATATCCCAATCCTTCATATCGAGGTATTTCCACCATTTTGATGGGATTCACAATGCATTGGCCATTGGCTCCAAGGCCTCCTCCTTCATATCCCATTTTCTTCATTAGCCTCAAGCCAATGCATGTAGTGTGCTTTTCAAAAGCACCAAAATCATCATCATGAGGAGAAGAACATGAAACTGAAGAAGTATTGTTTACCTCAGTTACCGTTTTTGGATCAGGTGTGGGGGATGGCTTTGCTAATCCTTATTCACCTAGAAACATTTCCAAATCCTCTTTCTTGGATTGTAATTGAAGTCGTAATATCTGATTCTCTTCTTTTGCATCTCGCAACATCTTCTTCAACTCAACATTACCTGCTTGAATGCTCTATTTTATTTTGTGTAACTTGTTGAGCCATGCCTTCTTTGGTGTCTTTTCCATCTTACATTCAACACCTACAATACATGTCAATCCTCTTATGATACCACTTGATATGAACTAGGGTGACACTGATACCAAACTTATTCTGGTTCTAGGCCATTTAATTAAGGTCAGATTTATAATTGTGGATCTATTGAACTTGATTGCATCAAATATGGAAAGAAGTACTTATGAAGACTTGAATAAAAATTAAATATTAACTTGGTGGATTTTTTATTCTCATAATCCATTACTTAATGCATTTAATAATCATAATTATGGAAATAAAACATGCATAAGAAAACAAGAGACAAGAGATCACTGATTTGTTAATGGAATTCACCAGGAATTCCTAGATACATTTCCTGATCCACTTGGAATATGAATCTTTTTATTATCCTTCCTTTGATAGGGATTAAATATTCTCAAAAAATGTGTAACATGCTCCAAGGCTCTCACATAAGTGACGTTTCTTCAGACACCAAAAGGACTACATTCTCCCAAACGGAGGGGGCTCAACTCTCCCAATGAAGGGTCTTACAAACGACAAACATGATTGCTTGATTCTCTTCTCAAAAATCTGTCAAAAAAGTCTCCAAAACATCTTCTAAAAGAGCCTCCCTAAATATCACCCAATAAGGAGTTTAAATAGTTTCCTTAGTCTCCATAATCGAAAGAGACAAGATCCACAAGTTTAGGATCTCATAACCACTCAAAGAAAAAAATGAGAAAGAATCTCAACCATATCATAAGACCCTTAACTTCCTCCTTGAGACTAGGAAACCATTTTTAATAAAGTGAGGAAGAGTCCAAACCAACTCATGAGACCCTTAACTTCCTCCTTAAAACTAGGAAACCAATTTCCCCTTAAAATTAGGGAAATATTTTTTGACTTGGATTCTCAAAACTAATATCCCTTTTTACAATTAAATCAATACTATGTGAGATTCTCAAACTCTCTTCAAGCATTAATCATTTTTCCAATGTGCATAACTAATACATGAGTTTCTCATACTCATTTTAAGTATTAATCATTTTTTTACAATTTAAATAAATCATTCATAAGCATTAATTATTCTTTACCACCTATCATTAATTAACATTTTAATGATCTTCTTCATGGTATGAAAAGTAATAGTTCCATGCATGGAGATCCTCCTGGATCATACCTCCCCACAAAAATCACTTTTAGTCCTCCAAAAGTATGGAAGGAACTTGAATATCTGCAACCAGCTTCTAGGAAGAGTATTACACTCCACGATGCACTTCCCTGCTCCTTCATATGCATAACAAATGTTTCTGAAAGGCCACACCCTTCTTCTCCTTCACCTTTGTTCTTTGGAATGAGGATGTCGATGCCAGCACTTGCGTCAATGAAAACATGCATTTGATTCCCTGATCTACATAAAAAAGTCTCTGAAAGGCCACACCCTTCTTCTCCTTCACTTTGTGCTTCAGAATGAGGATGTCAATGCTAACACTTGCACCAATGCAAATCTGCAGTCGATTCCCTGATATTCATAACAAATGTCTCTGAAAGTCCACACCCTTCTTCTTCTTCACCTTTGTACTTCAGAATGAGGATGTCAATGCCAACACTTGTACCAATGCAAATGCATAACTGAAAATACATGGATTAAAACATTTCAAAGAAATACAATATTTCTCAATAGTTTATAAAATAGTCATGGACAAGTTTACAATAATTTACAAAACAGGCCTTGGACAAATTAATGCCTCTTACTCAACAATGTCTACAAGACCCATTACAATGTTACCAAAACATGCCTAAGAAAAACAATGTCTCTCACTCAACAATGGCTATAAGACCCATTATAGTGTTTCCAACAAGGCTTACAATGTTTAGGCATAGGAAAAAATTCCTCTCACTCTCTTCCTTAATTTCAAGAGTGGTTGTTTACAACCTTTTACATCAATTTCATTAAGGAAAATACCCCCAAATGTGCACTAGTGGGAACTCTATGGTTCTTAAATCCTCCATTACAAACATGTACAACATAATAAATAGGGTAAATTCCATCATCATCATACTCGTCTCACATTTATGAGACTTTTGGTTGTAAACATGACTACTTTCTGTTGAAGTGTCAAAATGGCTTGTTACTGCATCGTCTCAGTTTGCGTGTAAGTCTCAAAATATGAATTTCCTGCAATAATTCAAATCTTGCTTCTTTGTTGCAACACTCAAAGAGCTCCAAAATCTGCAACATACATTCATCCTCTTGCATTTTTCAAAAAGAAGGAAAAAACCATAAATAATAAAACTTACATTGGTTTTCATGCCAAGGCACTCAATATGTGGCTCAAAACTCAACATACACAACACCAAAAGGTTCATCTCATCATTATGCAACTTTTCAATGTAAACTCGACCATGTTCTAAAAGGTGCAACTCTGCCTTGAAAAACATGTCATGCATTAATGACAAAAATGGGTTTCTTCCACGAGCCAAAAAATCCGTTGCTCAAATCTAAATTATGAATGCACCACTGGATTTTTTTCGAACAATCCTGCAAAACTAATTATACTTTCGTCAAATTTTGACACTATGACTTCTAGACCCCTCCTGGGCTCTCTACCTCGATTTGCATTCCTTGCATTGATGAAAAAGTGGGCTTCAATCATGATCCCTTAAAGTATACTACTCAGATCCAAATCTGACTACACCAATGGATTCGTGGCAAAAAATCGTGCAAAAATGATTGTACTTTCGTCAAATTTCATCACTATCACTTCCAGGCCCCTCATGTGCTCTCTGTCTCAATTTGCATTCCCTACAGGTCATACCACCTGCATTTATTGCTTGTACAGATCTCAAAAAAATATGTTAAGATACAATTCTACCACGTGGCCACCTCTAGGAGGTGCCATGTGGCATTTTTTAATTGGCCCAAGTGGCGACCAAAAGAGCCATTTTTGAGTGACACGTGGTGACCTCTAGTGTTGCCACATCACCCTTATGACTTCATGCTAATGTAAAGTTGCCACGTCATCTGTATGGTCTTCTGTGTTAGTTGTATGGTCTACCACGTCAGCTGCACATTCTGCCACGTCACCTGCAGGGTCTGTCACATCAATTGTACAGTCTACCACATTAGCACCTAGTCAACATGCCACATCATGTTGATTCCATCCGTACGGTCTTCTATGTCAATTCCATACTTCCATGTCAAATGATGATTTCATCGCAATGTCATTTCGTACTATTACATCAACTTGTATTGCATGCACGTCATCATCCTGCGTCAACATCTGTACTACCACATAATCCATATGGATGACATGTGGTGACCTCTCGTGCTTCCATGTCAGCATGATAATGTCATGTTGATGTCAGTACGATACAGAGTTCACCAATTTTGCTTATTTCCCAAAAAATTCATATGGGCATATCTTTTTCATCATGACTCAATTTGACGAGCCATTTGTTCCATTGGAAATATCTCATCGAACTCTTTGACTTGGTGTGTTTTTGTTGAATTATGAGAACTTTGATTTTTGAGGTATTTTGGAGCCCCATGACTCAGTTACTAAAAAAGGCCTTAAATATCACTATGTTTTATGGATACGTGATGTTATACATCTCATCACTTTTACAAATGTTCCCTTCTATGGGGTCTTAGAAGAAACACGTGATTTACAATGATGGCCACTATCAACTAACTCAAAAATTCTACCCATCCTTTCAATGATCAAGATGAATAGGTTCTCCCTTTTGAGCTATCTCTTTTTCTGTAACTGGCTTCCTTTCTGAGTTTCTTCGTCAGTTGGTTCCTTCATTGGTTATTTCCCAACTTTGTCCTACTTGGGATGTAGCTCTGGATGAAGTGTCTAACATGTGGCTTCCTGATGTCCACCCTTGTTGCAATGGGTGCAATGGTTCTTCTTTACACATTTTTTCATGCCCTTATTTTTCTCTTGATATGGATAAGGTTCTTCATGTCTTGGATTTTTCTTGGTTGCCATAACCTTCCTATACAAATCCATTATTTTCCAGCACTTGGAAACAACATGGTTATTCAAAGCGCAAAATGTACATGGTTTATGTGCCATAAACTTTTCTTTGCATTGCCAACTTGCTTGTAATCAAAAGGAACATTTGAATAAAGAGACTTGTCATACCTTGTTTGGTTGTCTCTGGCATAGGTCTAGCGAGGAAAACTTGTCTGAGCTCCCTTTTTGTAATGGTCATCTCCCTTTGGAGATGCCTCGTAATCACGATTATTGAAAATATATGATGTGCTCTTAGCCTACACTAATTTAGACTTGTCACTTGAGGACTCTCTTTCTTCTGTGGTTTTGGATCATTCTCCAAATTCCATTATGGCATAGACAAATCCTACATATAGAGGTATTTATATTGGTTCGATGGGATTCAAAATGCCTTAGTCATTTGCTCCAAGGTCTCCTCCATCATATCTCTTTTTCTTTATTAGATTCAAGCCAATTCTTGTAGTGTTGTTTTCAAAAGCACTAAAGTCATCATCATGAGGAGAAGAACATGAAACTAAAGAAGTATAGTTTACCTCGGTTACCATTTTTGGATCAGGTGTGGGGGATGTATTTGCTAAGCCTTCATCACCTGACAAATTTTCCAAAGCCTCTTCCATGGCTTGTAATTGGCTTTGCAATCTTTGATTCTCTTCTTCTGCATCTCGCAACATCTTTTTCAACTCAAAATTATCTACTTGAATGCTTTGGTTGATTTCCTGTAACTTGTTGAGTCATTCCTACTTTGGTGTCTTTTCCATCTTGCATTCAACACCTGCAATACCTATCAATCCTGCTATCATACCAATTGATCTGAACAGGGTGACACTGATACCAAACGTATTTTGGTTCTAGGCCACTTAATTAAGGTCAAATTTATAATTGTGGATATATTGAACTTGATTGCATCAAAGCTAGAAAGAAGTATTTATGAAGACTTGAATCCAAATTGAATATTAACTTGGTGGATGTGTTAGTCTCATAATCCATCACTTAATGTATTTAATAATCATAATTGTGTAAATAAAACATGCATAATAAAACAAGAGACAATAGATCACCGAGTTGTTAACGAAGTTCACTAGGACTTCCTGACTACGTCTCTAGATCCGCTTGGAATTCAAATCGCTTGATTATCCTTCCTTTGATAGGGTTGAAACATTCTCACAAAACGTGGCACATGCTCCAAGGCTCTCACATAAGTGAAATTTCTTCAGACACCAGAAGGACTACATTCTCGCCAATGGAGGGGGCTCAACCCTCCCAATGAAGGGGCTTACAAACCACAAGCATGATTGCTTAATTCTCTCCTCAAAGAGCTCTCAAAAGAGTCTCCAGAAGAGCCTCTAAAATAGCCTCCCTAAATCTCTCCCAATAAGGAGTTTAAATAGTTTCCTTAGTCTCCATAATCGAAGGAGACAAGATCCACAAATTCAAGATCTCTTAACCACTCAAGGAAAAAAATGAGAAAGAATCTCAACCAACTCATGAGACCCTTAACCTCCTCCTTGAGACTAGGAAACCAATTGTAGTAAAGTAAGGAGGATTCCAAACCAACTCATGAGACCCTTAACTTCCTCCTTAAAACTATTGTTGTATCATTTTCAACACTTGGATGAGAAAAAGAGGGACACCTACAAGTCCAGTTGGGTCAGC
This sequence comes from Picea engelmannii, assembly GCA_009831015.1. Lineage (NCBI taxonomy): Eukaryota > Viridiplantae > Streptophyta > Pinopsida > Pinales > Pinaceae > Picea > Picea engelmannii. Next base: position 121,603 of record ML785488.1, read on the forward strand.
TGAACAAGACAAAAGTTAGTGCAAGATTTAGACACATCAAGCACAACAAATAAATAAACAACTAAGACAATAACAACTAAAGAAACAAAATTACAATGCATAAGAAAATTAGAACCAAAATTAATCAAACAATTGACCAATATTCATGCCACCAATGGAGAGTTTATATTAGTGGGCAAACACCAAAGAAAAAAGGGAGACTTATGGATCCCCTCTTCTTCCAAGGGAGGGCTCTTGAGTCCCATATGTGAGAGCTCTTCTAAAAAATAGAAAACTAGAATGTAAATGGTGAAGAAATCCAAGATTATTCCTTCAAGAGGTGAGGTGAATAGATTAATGAGATGATGCTAATATGATACAAGAAGGAAAGATGATCCTTGTAGGAGAATAGAGACAACATAACAATACAATGAGATTCTTGAATTAATAGTGCACCCATGACCTCTTTTTATAGCAAATATTTGAGGCATTATCCAACCGGTCTTTAGTGCGAACAAGGGGTCCTTTAGGGAACCTTTAGGTCTTTGACCAACCCCCCACTCGGATTCAACTTGGATTTGAGGGTCAAATCAACTTGGGAGCTGAGCCATAAGTGGGTGAGGGGACGAAAAGAACCATAAATGCATCGTTCTCAAGTGTGCGCGGATTTTTGCATACACAATCGCTCGTCGGGTGCATGTGCGCTTTTCTGACGTTTCTGACCTGCGCATGTGCGTGTGCTTCCTGTAGTGCTTCTACACATGTTAATTTTTTAACCAGTTGTATAGTTTGTGCCCTTTGGAAATGCATTTTTGGGGCTATGAATCAACTAATAGGTGTTTGGAGATCCTGGATTCCTGTAACCATTTTCAGATGAAATTTCAGGGATAACTACTATGAAACCAATTTCCCCTTAAAATTAGGAAACTAATTTGCGATTTGGATTCTCAAAACTAATTTCCCTTTTTAAAATTAAATGAATAATACATGATATTCTCAAACTCACTTCAATCATTAATCATTTTTCCAATGAGCATGACTAATAAATGAGTTTCTCATAGTCATTTTAAGTATTAATCATTTTTTTACAATTTAAATAAATCATTCATGAGCATTAATTATTCTTTGTCACCTATCATTAATTAGCATTTTAATGATCTTTTTCATGGTATGCAAAGTAATAGTTCCATGTGTGGATATCCTCTTGGATCATAAAGGCATCTAAGTTTCAACAATTTTTGGGTGAACTTGGTTTTCATGTTCAAACTTTGACTACACTCTACTATGACAACCAGAGAGCCATTCAAGTTGCCGATAACCCTATTTCCCATAGTAAAATGAAACATGTTGAGCTCCATGCTCACTATTTGAGACATTTGGTTCATGAGAACGTTGTCTATCTGATCTATTGTATAACATATGATCATGTAGCTGATATCTTCGCTAAAACCTCATCTGAAGCTATATTTATCAAGCTTCGTACGATGCTTAGGATTCAAGAAGTTGAAATTATGGGGGGGTGTCCTACTAATGTAATTTCACCTCCTGAATATCTAGAGTCGTGTGCTGATGGGGAGGGGAGGGTGTTGGAACATAAAGTTCTAATGGTTAATCACACTTCTCTTGGAATCAATTGGTTGGTTGGTCGACCTACATCTAGAGATAGTTGGTCGGGTGATCGACCAGATATTTACATTAGTCGGTCGAGTAGTTGACAATCATATCTTTCGAACATTTGACCAACGGTTGAAGATAATAGATCGATGGATCGACCAACTGAGAAAATGACTACGAATTGAACACATGGACGTTCAGGTCGAGCATCCTTGTCGAATTTACTTGACAAAACAGATTTGATGGAGTCAACTCCAACCACTGATGATTATACGTGGACAAGATCTTCCTGATTCCAAGAAAGTTGGTTATATATTGAAGCTATAAATATCAAACCCAATGGGTCATTACAATCATGCCGACATTGTTGTTGTTAGAAGATGTCAAATACACATTGTGATGTTATGATCACAATGTTCTATGCTTATGTGTTGTAATGGTGTCTTTGTACACCACCCTTTATCTTTGAAAACTGTTCCTCTTCAATTATCTGCCATTTTGTTTATCGGTTTCGTATCAGGTTACACCCAACCCCCAACAACCAACGTAGATCCATCTTAAACCTAGATCTATCAAGCACTGAGAGGGATGCAATTTCTTATTGTGTAAATTTTAATTTATATATTATTATGTAAATATGTACTTACATAGTTATGTAACTTTATTTATTCTAACATCACTAAAGTAACTTTTTAACCATAAGGTAATCTTGTTTTCTAAATTGATTCCATATAACTTGCTAAATGACTAATCATAATTGTTTTAGACAGGTATCCTAGAGGCTTATATATCCGAGTTTTAGAGGGTTGTTGTGATGGTGACATACATTTCAAGACCCGTTTGGGGATGATGTTTTTTGAGGGGATATTGGAGCCTCTATGAGGATGGGTCAAGGGTTACAAACCTACCTCTTTACAGGATGCAGTGAACAGAGCTTGTGACATGTAGGATGCAGTACCTAAAAGTCGATTTCTGTCCAAACCCATTTTTACCCCAAAGACTAAGGAGACCAAACCACCTCAGAGAGATTGGGATGGGAAGCCCAAACTGGATGAAGAGACTAGGAGAGAATTGAGGAAAAAGAAATCGGGAAGCCCAAACTGGATGAAGAGATTAGGAGGGAATTGAGGAAAAAGAAATTGTGTTTCAACTGTCAGGAACCATGGGCACCACAACATAGATGCGCTGGGAAGGACAAAACGATCAAGGAACATTACACTGAGGTATACTCTGATAGTGACAGTGACAGGGATGAGGAGGTGGAGGATCAGGGACATCCAACATCAGGAGAGGAGTCTTCATAGGCTAGGGCTAAGGGCCCAGTCATGGCCTCGATGTCAGAATTTCTAAGGTATCATCCCCTGGGTCAAAACTGTCCTACAGAGGCACAAGGTGACAGTCTTGATTGACGGGGGAGCAACCGATAACTTCAGTGATGCTAACATAGTTGAGAGGAGAGGAATTCCGACAAAGGAATTCAATGGGTTCACAGTAGTCATACTAGGAGGCCACCAGATGAGTTGCACCAAGTGGAGTCCCAAGCTCACAATACCCATGGGAAACTACTCAATGAAAGATGATTTCTTCGTGGTGGATGTACCAGAGACCAGGAGATACACCACTGATCATAGGACCATGGAGATGGAGTTCACAGGCTTGGATGACAAGAAAGTGGTTCTACGAGCCATGCACCATTACTCGCCGAAGATTGTGTCATCGTACAACATGGAGGCAGTCATGAGGCATGGTGATATAGAATGGGTTGTACAGCTTTTTATTTTTAACAGAGAGCTACCAGCTGCAACAACTTTATTACTCCATTGGACTTATGTTACAGATGTTTTGTTGAATGTCTGATTGGAATCCCTCTCAATTTTCATTATTTAAATTCTCTTCCATCAAAATTTTATTATTATTACATTAGCTTTTGTAAAACTTTAATGTAAAAGATGTTTAAATTAAATTATCTTCTATTAAATTTTATTATTATGACATTAGCTTTTGTAAAACTTTGATTATTATGACATTAGCTCCTTGCGTTTTTAACGTGGGAGATAGGAGATTTAATTTCAGGCCTGTGATCACGACATGCACACCATTTGAGGTTTTTGCGTTAAAAATATTAACATCTGCACACTATCACAATGTTATTTTTACAAGTATAAAATTATATTGTACAACTGCAATTCTTTACCTGTAATTTATGTGCATTTTCCCTTTTTACCTGCCATGCCATGCCATTCCTTCTTTTTAGTTAATTTTTTATAGGTTGAATCACTCATTAGTGCGGCTTGGATCAAACGTTGATGGTGTTTACCGTGACAAAGAGCAGTCATATTATTAATTCCAAACGAGCTTAAAACGTTAAGCAAACAGATAATTCTAATGCGAGAAATTGTTATGAGAAAGAACAATTTGATCCAAATAATCGAGTAAATACAATACAATTCCCGCGTTCACATGATGAGCCTGTTAGTTTTTGGATGGGAATCCAGGCCGGCCTGGACTTGTATGCCCAAAGATTTGTACATCTCAATAACCACCTTCGTATTGAAGTCTTGCACAGCCATCCTCCGCGCAGGCTTTGACCTAATCGTGCATGATCGGGTGAAACCCATCATCATATCGACATATGCGTCTCTCATTCTTCTTCCCCATGACTTTGCAGCCGTTCGAACAACTCTGAGCCTCAGCTTGGGCACCGCCTTCACCTTCCAAACCAGAAATACGCCTGTACCCTTACGCCGGCCCAGTTTGGCTATTCGCATGCGGTTTGATCTTCCTCCTCCATGGAGGCGTGTGTATTTTCTCCTCTGCATAAATCTTTTAACCCACGTAGAACTCCCGGCACTGCTGCTGTGAGCTGCCATGCCATCATCATCCCAATATCCCATCCTCCACTGCGCGACACAACAGCAATCTGTTATAACCAGTAGCTTTGTCTTCTCTGCCCTTTCAATAACCTCCGGTACACTACTTATAGTGGGATAAGCCCACCCAAGCCTTGTAGTCAAAGGTCAGGAGGCATACTCATAATTGAGCGGCCAGTCAAAGACTACGGCCATAATTGAGTGGCCAGTCAAAGTCTACGGCCATAAATATTTTGATATGACCGTCGGCCCAATTCTAATATAATATCAGACGACCTAGCGGTATGCACGTCACGGTGGAAGTCTATCCGAAGGATTAGGATTGAAATTTTATAATCAGAAGTACCCATCAAAATGTCATATTTTATTAGTCAAATTGCTAAGAAGTAACATCAATATGTCATATTTTATTAGTCAAATTGCTAAGCTGAAGAAATCTCATAGGTCAATTTAATGGTTGACTTGACCACCTTAAAATTAAATTATATTTTTTTATTAATTATTTTTTTAGTAAAAATTAATTCTTATTTTATTAATATTAATTATCTTCTTTATATTAATCAAAACATTTAATTATTATATTTTGTTTAGACATATTTGGATTGTTCAAAATATTAAATACATTGGAGTTTTAAAACTATAAATAAACGTTTTAAAACTCCCCATATAATTATTCATAACCATTGAATACACTGTAGTTTAAAAAATAAAAAATAAAAACCATGAAGCGTACGTAGGATTTGTCTTCGAACATTTCAAAGGGCATATTAATTTTTCGACAATTTTTTTTTTTTTTTTTTTAAGTTTTAATAAAGAAAAAAAATTAACGCATATTTATATTAAGTATAAATTTTTTACAGCAACAGAGAGACAAGTAAACAGTCCCCATAACAGTCCAATAAAGATGATGACAGTAGGAAAACACCAGAAATCTGAAATACTAGTAATAGGTTGAAAGGAAAATGCACAGTGCCGACTGAAATAATGAGATGACTGCTGGAAGTGATAATCTGCTCAGAAGAATGCTGATTTCTGTTCGAAAATCACAATCTGAGGCTGCACTCGGAGATCTTTACCCTTCACCATCCCTTGGCAATTCAAAAATATTAATGTTGGAGGGCTGACTGTCCAGACCACTGTCTGAGTGATAAACCGATAGTCTTCCTTCAATTTCTGTTAGAGCTCTTTTAGAGAGAGCATCGACTTCTTTATTATGCACTCTATAAGTGTGGTGGACCCTGAGATCTTTGATATTTTTAGCCAAATCCAAAGTTTTTTGTTTCCAGCACTCGATATTTACAGAATTGAGATTGCACTTATGGTTTATCCAATCAATGATGACTCGCGAATCACCAAGGATTTGTAGCTGGTTAATTGACCAATAGGTTGCCAGAGTGAGAGTTGCCCACAAACCCATCAATTCCGCTTTGGTATTTGATCCCTCTCCGCAGTTTATGAACCATTTGGTAACTCTCGAAGAATGATATCTGAAAATGCCTCCGGCCCCACAACAAAGACCACTAGAGTAAGCAGCGCCATCAAAACAGGCTAAGGTGAACCTCTGCTTCAGATTAATCTCACAGACTTGTAATGGCAGAGCCTTAATAGTGGACGGTTGCCAGGAGAAAGACGACAATATTCTACGTGTTACTGAGTGAGTGGATGGAGTGCGATCATCAAAAACTGCCTTGTTTCTTTCAATCCAGAGCTGCCAGCATGCATGTGCAACCAAGCTGACAGGGGCAGACTTCTCCTTTGACCATAGTAAAAAACAATCTAAGACGGAGGCAGCTTCTCAATGAAGGTTAAGAGAAAAATGGGTGAGTATGCGCTGCCAGACAGCCCTCGAAAAATGACAGTGAATGAGGATATGGTGAATATCTTCTTCAGAATGGTTGCATAATTTGCAAATACCTGGACCTTCCCAGCCTCTCTTTTGCAGCAAATCCCAAGTAAGTGTCTTTTCTTTTGCAGAGAGCCAAATAAAGATTTTTATCTTGAGTGGAATTGGCCACTTCCACAACCGTTGGAACCATCGCAGATCAGCGTGGTAATTCAACTGCTGTAAAAGGGTTGAGTAGATATTTTTAACTGTAGTGGCCCCCGTAACATCTCCCCGCGCCCAAATGATTGTATCAGAAGTATTGGAAAGAGAGATTCCTGCACTCCTAAGTGCTTGAGTGAAGGCATCCCAGTCTGAAGCATCGACACCACCAAGATTAAGTTGCTCACTTTTGTACCACATATCCGGCAGAGGGGTGACAATGGAAGCCACACGTGCTTGTGCTAAACACACAATATTGCATGATTCTAGATGTGATCTAAGCGAGGAAGGGAGAATCGAACGATTCTCCAAGCCAAGAATCTTATATCTTCCAAGAGAGATATCATAACCCGAGCCGGGCCTCCATCTAAGCCAGTGCAATATAACATTTGAGGATAAGATTAGACCCTTCCAAAAAGGGGACGCCCTTTGCTGAAAATGTGATGGTTTTCTGATCCAATCTAAAAGAGACATATTTCCTAGGTATTTGTCCATAATGACACGGTGCCAGAGGCTGTTATGGGTTAGCGCCCTCCAGAAAGAGTTCGCTAGGAGCGCTGTGTTAAAAATAGCTAAGTTTTTGAGTCCCCATCCCCCTACTTGAATGGGTTTAGAAATGGTTTCCCAGCTGCAAAGGTGGAAGCGTTTAGTGTCATTCTGACCATTCCAGAGAAAATTGAAGGACAACCTACGCAGAAGATTCAGAATCGAAGAGGGAATTTTATCCAATGACATCCAGAAGACAGCCATACTTTGTAGCATTGAACTGAAAAGGATAAGACGCCCTCCTATGGACAGCCACTTGTTGCACCAAAACCATATTTTCCTTTCAAATTTTGCGACCAACCATCGCCAGTCTTCAAAGTTTTTTTCTCCCGGCTTTAAAACATATCCCAGGTTATTGAATCCTTGGCTTAATTCAATGAAAGAGAAGGGAAGAGATGCTTTTAAAGAACAAAGTTCTGTTTCTGATAACCCCCAATAATGAGCAGTAGATTTTGCATAATTGATGCAGAGCCTTGAAGCAATACAAAAAATCTGAAGCAGCTTTAGGATCACATTCCATTCCGAAGGAGTGGCCTTTGACATCAAGAGTATATCGTCAACAAAAATTAGATGAAGCAAATTTATAAATTTTGAAACCTTTATACCTGAGATTTGATGATCAGAGACGTTTTTTGTTAGCAGCAGACTGAGGCCTTCCATAATCATGATGAAAAAATACGGTGATAGTGGGCAGCCTTGACGGAGACCCCTCTCACTTTTGAAAAATGAGGTCGCCTCTCCATTAATTAATACGGCATTAACTTATTAGCATGGCGAAAGCAACGTGTCCATAGCATAATCAAAGGTACGTGTATAGAAAAAACAACCTTAGCTCCTTACCAACCTAATAAAAAAAATTAAATTCAACTACTCAACTCACTTGAACAAAAAAAGTTAAGTAAATTGCTTGTGTAACAAATGGTACTTCATTTTCAATGTGATTGCCTAAAACACTTTTCAATCCGTCACAAATGAAAATAGTAATATCGATCCTACTAAAAAACTTTTCAAAAATCTATATATCAGCAAACAATGCTATTACAATTTTCTCCGCCACTTAAATTGAATGGCGTTACAATTTCCTGTGCTTCCCAACTACTTAACAATCTTGCCAGCAGGATGGATGTGTTAATCAAGTGTCTTAATGACTAATTGACAGAGAATGACCTGTGTGAGGATTATGACATTAAATCTCAATCTTCCATTTAGTAGATAGAGGAAGAATAATCCTTTCTTATTTTTGATTAAAAGGTTAGATTTTTCAATAGGTAGGTGAAGTATATTTACAAGTTAAAGTGAAATATTTTTTTGATTGATGGCATTAGGTGTGGGTGAGTTTTGTTTTTTTTATCGATGAGAGATTAGAGGAGAAAACCCATGCCACGAAAGTCATAATGTACTTTATGAATTCAATAATTTAAATTGAATGACCAAAAATAAATAATTTATATTAATTTAGTTTAAATGAAGAAAGATAAAGAATCCCATGATTAAGTAATCTTATGAGAACCAAACTCAATAAAAACTAAGCTATCTCCCATGTTTCATGAGGGATATTTGACAGAAATAAAAAATACATTCAAAAATCATTGTTTTCCACAATTTGTTATGTAGTTGCATGCATAAATTGTCTACCATTTTCATAAATGAAAATAAATGGCCTCTAATGGAGTAGAGGCCTTAAGCTGCGAGCCTATGGTATATTGGATTAAGTCTTTAAAATGAAAAAAATGCATGTTAGAGGAAGCATCCATAAGCATGATGACATGTAGCTCCAATTCAAGAATTTTTCCTTCTACCCTTTCATAAATAAAATTTGGAGTGATGTGATGTGTCACACATAAATAAAATTTGGAGTGATGTGATGTGTTTCATGAATGTTTTAAAAAGTGTGACGTGTCACATGGAGAGAAATTTTGAAGTGATGAGATGTGTCACATGGAAAGAAAATTTAAGTGCAATGCGATGTGTTGCACATAAAGAAACTTTGGAGCGATGCGATGTGTTACAACAAAAAATGGATAAGATGTGATACATGTTGTGTCATAGATAAATATAAATTAGGTGTGATATGTCTTATGTCGTGGGAAAAGTGACTGTAGGTACAATACAACGTAGGGAAAGAGATTTTGGGTGCGATACAATGTAGGATTTTTTTTTATTTTTGCATATTATAGTTGTAAGACTGCACTACTAGTAACTACTTACTATGCAATCCATTAGATTATAATAAACATCATAATTTTTCCTTAGATTATTCAAACTAAATAAAAATATATAAATTTTCATGTATTATTAAGTTCAAGCAATATTTTGTTGTGGATTATTATTTTTCCAATCTACTAGGGTCTTTTCCCTATGCAAATGGATTTTATCTTACTCTTCAAGTCGATGCTACACTCTGTTGACAACTGGTTGACAATCTCACTTATCTTACTTACATTATACTTGACATTTCTTTTGTTGTTAGTGTGGTTTCTTGGTTTATGCAGGATTCCAGAGAAAAACATTCGAAAGCAGTCAGACGAACTGTTCTCTATCTCAAGGGTACCACTCATTTTGGTATCCAATATCGTTGAATTTCATATTCACTTTTCAGCTTCATCGACTCCGAATGGGATGGCGATAGTGATGATTGGAAGTCCATTTATGGCTATGTGTTTCACTTCAACATTGGATCGTTGGTTTGGTCGTGCAAGAAATATAAGGCACTCTCTTTGTGGACTACATAAGAAGAATATCGTGGCATCATTCATGCAGGTACAAAGTGATCTGAACCGGGGTGACAATGATACTGTAATGATTCCAAGCCATTATGCAAGGATCATCACTTGTTTTGGTGTCTTTTAAAAACTTTTTTTCTGGTTGTGGTATTTTGTCAAACAAATTGCTGATCTATTTGTTTAGATGTGTTTATATGTGTGTATGCATCAAATAACATAAAGAGATAACCATGGAACATACCTCAACCATATGCAATAAGATAGACAACCCAAAACATCTTAAATCTTCTTAATTCATAAAATAGAGAAACCTGCTACAATGAAGATGTCGATCTGGAATGCTCAACAGATGGCCAAGAAGATAGACAATAGATAATAGCTACTACAAAATGATTCCACTAATACAAAAGATGCCTCCAAAGGCTGAATAATAAATGGACATCAATACAAGCAGATCTAAATGCCAAACTCTTCAGCTGAAGAATGCCATGCTCCAATAGAAGGCTGAAACCCTCAATAACTCGACCCTACTGCCAAAAGTGTCCAATCACCCTAAGAAATATGCCAATTGATAGATCGGGTGATGGTAAGAACAACCCAGGTGCCCGAATCTCCAAGATCCCTCTCAATCTCTGTAGATTTGAAATTCTCCACTGAATGGTGCGCCCCACTGGATGACTAAAGCCCTAGATAATTCGGCCCTGCTGAAGGAGGCTTCCAAATGCTCCGAAACTCTCCATAAATATAGATCGGGACACTACAAGTCACTAGGTGAAGTCTCAGGGTCAGATATGAAGTGTAACCCCTCCAAACAGACTAGATCTGAATCTAAAAAACACCCTCCTTCTCTCAATTCGCCCCACTGCTCAAGAAATAATCTGAGCCATAAAACTATCTCATAAAGCACTAGATCTGATGTCCAAGGCCTTGTAATGAAAACCCAAGTGATAGAATCCTCAATGGCCCTGCCAATCTCCTACAACGATTCTCTCTCCAAAGATGGTGCACCCCCCTTGCTGGAAACCCCCAATGGTGTGCCCTCCTCCTCTTTCTGTGCCTGTGGTTGTGTAGAACATCCTGCACTGATGTAGATCTGAATAGAATGGTGTGGGAGAGTATTGCATCTCCGAGACCAAGCTTGGGACAAGCTAGGTGGAATCTTTCACCACTGAATCGTCCTCTAGGGTTTGTTAAGTCAAAACCCTCAAAACCCCCAAGAGATGGGCTCACTAGCTAAAGCCA
>ML785488.1:133416-157632 GCA_009831015.1 Picea engelmannii
CATACTCATTTTAAGTATTAATCATTTTTTTACAATTTAAATAAATCATTCATGAGCATTAATTATTCTTTGCCACCTATCATTAATTAGCATTTTAATTATCTTCTTCATGGTATGCAAAATAATAGTTCCATGTGTGGATACTGTTGGCCCTTGGTTAGGTAAGGAAGCAAAGACTAAGGAAGAAAGATGAAGTACGAATTGTGCGGAAGGCAAATAAACCAAGGAGGGGTCGAAGTGGTTAAAGAAGCAGAAAAGAAGGAGCGAAGTAAAGGAAAAGCTATTCGTTGGAAGAGGAGATCGAGGAAGACAAAGAAACAAAGAAGAGAGTTCATGGACAACTCAACAAGCAGGAGAAGACATCAACAAGTTCTTTGGAGCACTTCGTGGAAAAGAAGGAAACAAAGGCTGGCGAAGCCCTTAAAGCAAAGGTCAAGTTGACCTAGGGTTTGGGCACCTAGGGTTTTTACACCTAGAATTTGGCTATGTAATGTATAAATAAAGGTCTAGAATACCTAGGAGGGTTCGTTCTAAGTTGGGTCATTGATACTATGGTTTTTGTTGTTCATTTTTTATTATTGTTGTAGAGAACAATATTGAGACTGTATTGTAAGATATTCAATTGGGTGCGAAGATCAACCCTGCAACTGGGTGCGCTAGGAGGGGGGGAGAGAGAGAAAGAGAGGGATATCTGCAAGCTAAGTGCGCAGATAGAACTGTATGTTTTCATATAATATATCAAGAAACACAGTTATGTGGACCTAGCCCTAGGGAGAGGGTGAACCACGTATATCTTGTTGTTCTTTGTGATTGATTGTTAGCAAATATTTAACAGACAGTGAATGCTTGTCATTGATGGCAAGTACAACAGTGAAGTTGGCATGAGTACAGGAAGTTTGTAATCGACAGGCAAGCAGAAGATAAGTTCAGGAAGGTCGAATGATCGAAGGCGAATGATTGAAGGCAACGCAACATTGATCGAGTGATCGAAGACCCGTAAAGGTTGAGAAGAATCTTTGATCGTTGGATTCCATTCAAAATTCCTGAAAGAACGAGGGTCGTCAGATCTGAATTTAGACAAGAAGAGATCGTTGAAGAGGAGGACAGATCTTAGCCATTAGATCCAAGCGTAGGATCCGACCGTCGTTGGATCAAGAAGAACCCGCACGTCCTTTAAGGTACAAGGAGAAGTGGGCGTAATCACGATATGAAAAATCACGATGTAATCTGAGCCGTCAGATCAAGGTTTGACCTGGACCGTTGATTCCAGTCCATGTCGGAGTTTCAGGGATCGAGGGTTGGAGATGTCAAAGTTTCTTAACATCAGGAATCCCGTAATCACGATATACTAAATCGTGATTTAATCTGAGCCGTCAGATTAAGGTTGAATCTGGACCGTTGATTCCAGTCCATGTCGGAGTTTCGAGGATCGCATGTTGGAGATGTCAAAGAAATAATGCAACAAGAATGTCGATTTCGCAATATGCGAAATTGCGATTCAATCGCAACCATTGAATCAAGATGTGATCCAGACCATTGATACGACTCCATTACAGAGTTTCGTGGATTGGGACTTTGAAGTGACAAAAACATTGAACGTCAAGAGTGTCGAAATCGCGATATGTGAAATCGTGACATGATCTAAGCCGTCAGATCAAGTGTTGATTGGGACCGTTGATCCCATGCTATTTCAGGGTTTCAGAGATCGCGACTTGGAGATTCGAGATGCCTCATCTCCAGATTCACGAAACGCGAATTCACGAAAAACACTTTAATCATAGGCGCTTGGTTATGACCATAGTCATATTGGGGAAGGAGCTAGTGCAGAAAAGTTCTGTATCAGAACTTCAGAGATCGTGAAATGAAGTGTCGAGACACTCAGCACAGGATTGCCGAAATGCCGAAACCCGATTTAAAGGCAACATCAATAAAGTTCATCCAACGACGCAGATAAATTGGAATATGATCCTAAGGTTACTGTTCTCTCTCACAGTTAACCTCTCAGTTACGAATCTGTTAGTGAAACAGATTCATGATTGTGAATCAGTTGGCTTTCAGTTGTTGGGACAATTGTCTTTCTTTTGCCTAAGGAAATGCGAAGTGGAACCGCTGTGGAGTTGTGTATAAAAGAAAATGAGACAGACAATGTGAAGGTGGTTGTTCTGTATGAGGAAAGAATGAAACTGTAAGAAAAGAAAATGAGAGGATGTGCAGGAGGAGATTGAGCATATGTGCAGTGTGAGATGAAACGCATAGGAGAATGACAGAACAAGTTGATGTAGAGTAGACTTGTTGAATAGAAAAAGGAAGAAATGAATTGCAGTACAGTTAGGAGATGACCAGATGTATAGAACAAAGAAAGATTGGTAAGAATTGATGTATCTGTGTAGTTGAATGTTTTTATATTCATTGATGAAATAGGGAGGTTGGGTTGTGATTGGGAGGACTGTTGTCCTCAGAGGTTCAAGTGGGATCTTGAACACAGGAAGTTGTAGCTTCCATCTGGTTGCAGCCAGAGAAACCAGGGTGGCAGGGTGGTGCAAGGGAGGACACGTGTTCTCTGTTATACAGGTTGGAGCCTGTGTAACTGGAAGTTGGTGCTTCCATCCAGTTGGTGCTGGAACATATAGGGAGTTGGTGCTTCCTTCTAGTGGGTGCTAGAGAAACCAGGGAGTTGGTGCATCCTTCTAGTGGGTGCTAGAGAAACCAAAGAGTTGGTGCTCTCAAACAAGTTGCATCTTGTAAAACAGAGGTAGCAACCTCACATTGAGTTGGTGCTCAATTAAATATGATGTATAGAATTTAAAAGACTGCGTATCATTTCGAAGAAGAAGAGGTTTTCTCCCTTTATGGGTTTCCTCGTGAAAATCTATCTCTTTGTATACCTTGTGTGTGACTGATGCTTTTTACTTTTACTGTCCATATGCTGTATAATGTTGATGATCACTTGAAGAAAGATTAAGAATGTTTTAATAGATTTAAAATTGTTTAATCTCAAAGACAACTGATTCACCCCCTCTCTCAGTTGTCTTAATAATTTCAACATTGATGTTGTGTTATTTTCCATCTGATATACTGTTATTGCATTATTGTGTTAAGATCAAAGATATACTTGCAAAGTAGGCTTAAGAGAGATAAAGAATAACTAGATTGTTGTGTGTTGTTGTCCTAGATCCACTTTGCATTTACTTTGGTTGTAGACACTTGTATCCTGCAACCCCCTGTTGCTACTTCGGGTGAGACTGCATCTACTTCACATGTGTTTCTGAAAGGGCCAGTAGTTAGGGCTTGTTGGCGCGCTGTAAGAGTTGAAACTTGGGTCTTTCCCTATGCCAAAAAATGGTTCCGTTGCCGGGACCGAGATCTTTTTGAGGGAATGTCAAGGTGGTTTCCATCGAAGACAAAAATTAAAAAGTGGATAGAAGAACAAGAGAAGGACTTCGCCGAAACCCATAACAAGAATCCTAGCATTAGTATAGAATATTGGTTGGGAGGTACATCTTCACCGACATACACGAGATTTTCTTTGGAGGAATTCATAAAGAGCTATACGAGTGGTTAGCCAGATTGGCAGATACCCAGTTTTAGATCATATCTAGACCACTTGTGTTTTGGACAGTGGAGTTGATCAAGAAGGTCAAGAGAGTTTATAACGCTGTGTCTAGAGCAATGGATATCTGGTTTGATAGCACTATTGGAGGGTACATTACTGAGTTTTCCATTGACAGAGTCGAATCGTATAGTCAAGCAGAGAGGCATTTCTTTAAGGGACCTAGAGGAAAGTTCCTTCACTTTTTAAAGCTAAGGATAAAGATGTTATTGCATGAGAAGAGTATCTTGAAGATACAATGAAGCTAACGTTCAAGAATTCAAACAACGATAGTGACACAGAGGCTGGACATACACACAGTGGGAGATCGTTTCGAGAGGTTCCTCTTGCGAACCTATTTAAGAAAAACTACGGAGAGGAGGGATTCTACAATGGAGAAGAAGCAGATCTAACAGATGAAGAGTATTCAGAGTCCACAAGAATAGAGGAAGTAGGATCTGAAGAAACTCGTCGAGGAGAACTTGAAACTTCAGTAATTGTGCCTATTGTCGAAGTAAGTACTATTACTCCTCTTGTTGTTTTAGCAACATTAAGTAACGAGAGTAACCATAGTAATTAGAGTAGTCAGAGTAGTTAGAGTACTGTTACAAGCAGTTTAGTACATACTTAGTCAAGAAACCAAGGAAGATCTATGGCAGATGAGACGAGGTTACCCATCTTCAGAGGATATGGATCTGAAGATCCTGACTAGCATTGGTTCCTATGCAAAGTTGTTTGGAGCATTAAGCAAGTCACCGACGAAACTGTTAAGAGAGCTCAGTTCAGTACTACCTTGAGGGATCATGCACTGAGCTGGTACATGAAGTTTTCTACAATGACTGCACAACCTAAACCATGGAATGACATTAAGATTGTGTTGAGTGCAAAATTCAAGAAACCTAAGTCGGAGTCACAATGTATTACAGAGCTAAAAGAAATCAGGAAAAAGGTCACTGAACCTGTTTGGGAGTTCGATCAAAGGTTTAAGACCCTGACAGGGCACTTGAATTTTCATATTTCAGATGAATAGAATAAAGAATAGTTCATTTCTACCCTCCTGCCACATATCATAGTTCCTTTGATGCAACAAAAAATTGCTTCGCAGGCTAAAGCTCTGGATATTGCCATGAAATTAGAAGTATCCCTTGTAGGAGAATCCAGCCCAGGTATGAGTCAAATTTTGAATCGGTTAACCAATTTATCTTTATAGGTCGAAGATATGAAGAAAGATAAAGGGAAGGAGAAAATAGAAGATATAAAAGGGGAAAAGGAGAAAAGAGAAGGTCACATAGACATAAAAGGGCTAGGGATTGAGTTACCTTTTATTGGACAACCTATTAAAATTAATAAAGTTAATATTGGAACAGTGCAAACACCTAAATTAGAAAATGTGGGAGACTATTGGGATGATGCTACTATTAGCAAGATCACAAAGCTATTGCATGAATATTAGGACTTGTTTCCAACCAAGTTCACAGACATGAAGGGCATTAAAGGGCCCATGTGAGAAATGAAGATCCCCTTAAGACCAGATGCAAGACCTATCAAGCAGAGATGTTACAGACTGAATCCTAAATATAAGCTGAACGTTAGGATTGAATTGGATAGAATGCTGGAAGTAGGAATCATAGAACCTGTTGAAGAATTTGAATGGATCAACCCTATGGTGGTCCAAGATAAGAAGACAGAAGAAATCAAAATTTGTGTAGATATAAGAAAGATGAATGATGCATGTCTACATGATCCATTCCCTACACCCTTTAACGATGAAGTTCTAGATAATGTAGGAGGACATGAGGTCTACTCATTCACAAATGGTTTTTCAGGTTATCACTAGATCCAAATTGCTAAGGAAGATCGACATAAGACCACATTTGCAACAGAGTGGGGTTCTTTTCAGTACACAGTGATGCCCTTTGGCTTGAAGAATGCACCAACCATATTTTCCAAGGTGGTGGTCGAAGCATTTAAGGACTTCTTACACAAGTTCTTGGAAGCCTAGTTTGATGATTGGACTATTTTTCGCCTAATGAAAGACCACATTGAATGTTTGAGATTGATGTTAGATAAGTGCAGGCAATGTCAGATTGCCCTGAATCTGAAAAAGTGTATTTTCTTTTCACCCTTTGGAGTGATGCTAGGGAATATTGTGTGTAAGCAGGGATTGTTGGTGGATCCTTCCAAGATTGCCATCATTGTTGATATACCTCCTCCCACTTCAGTTAGACAACCATGCATTGAATTATGAAACACTCGATACTACAAGAAGTTAATTAAGGGTTATGCACAGATAACAAAACGTATGGATAAGCTCTTAAAGAAAGATAGCAAGTTCCAATGGATAGAAGAATGCCAATAGAGCTTCGACACACTTAAACAGAAAATGGTCACTGTGCCCATCTTGGTTTTTCCAGATTGGAGTAAGGATTTCAATGTTCATGTCGATGCTTCGTCCATTGCATTAGGATCAGTCTTAGCATAGCCAGGTGCAAGAGACATTGACCACCCCATATCCTTCGCAAGCAAGAATCTTTCTACAAATGAAATGAACTATACTACGACTGAAAGAGAAGGCTTGGCTATGGTATACACGCTGCAAAAGTTTAGACACTATTTGTTGGGAGGAAATTTTAAGATGTTCAGTGATCACTCTGCATTGAAGTAATTATTCAACAAACCAGTGTTGGGGGGAAGAATATGCAGATGTATACTACTATTCCAGGAGTATGATTTTTAAATTGTGGTCAAGATAGGAAGAATGAATAAAGGACCCGATCACTTATCTAGGTTGGAGCATGGAGAGGAACCTACTAGTTTGGAGGATACACTTCCATATGTGCAGTTGTTGGCCATCAGGAAAGTAGATGATCACTTCGCCGAGCTAGTTCAGTTCCTATCCACAGGAATGGCACCTCGCGAGTACACAATCATTCAAAAGAAACAACTGGTAGTCTGCGCATCTGACTTTCAACTCATAGCTGGACAGTTGTATAATATGGAACCAGATGAGATCTTGAGGAGATGTGTTATGGAGGCAGAAAGACCACCGATTCTTGCAGAATCACATGAAGGCATCACAGGAGGACATTATTGTTAGGATATTTAGACACTTAGGATTTAGTTAAGATCTACTTGGTCTAATGTGTTGTTAGGTAAAAGTGTGTTTCCTAGTGTGTTTTTTTAGTATGCATTAATTTGCATTTGAAGTTAGGAAATCCGATGGTCATGATATGTTCCCGACATAAAGTGATCTGACGGTTCATACTCTCCTCGATCTTAATGGCCATTGATCTATGGCTTAGCACCCGAATGTTCCATGATCTCTTTTTAAAGAGCATGGAGGGTCATTTTTCGATGATCGATTGTGAGAAACTCTATTGTAAAATCTCTGTGTAATCTTTTTCTTTTGCATTAATAAATTGCTCCAAGTGGACGCGTTGGCTGGGGCCATGGATGTTTCGTCGTAGGGGTTTTACAATGTGAAAACATTGGTTTGTTGATATTTGATATGGTTATGTGAGTGGTTAATGAAGGTGTTCATCCTCTGTTGGAATACCTGTGTTGTCGAACATGGTATTCGAGCCTGTTTGAAGACCCGCTCCTGTTGTAGATCGAGATCGTGAAGCCGAGTTGACTCATCTCCATTTTCTTTCATTTTCATACATTTTTGGGATGAGGGGACTGTTCCATTGCGTTCAGAGAACTCGTTTCATTTAGGAACACTTTTCATTTCACTCAAAAAGGTTTCCGTTTTCCCAATATACAACCATTACAGTGAGATCCGGAGGTATAAAGTTTGAATATGCATTTTTTTTTTTTTTTGCAGAGAAGTATTTTGGTTTTATTTCGGTTTTGTATTTTTTTATTTCTCGGTTGATACTCTTTTAGATCTGTGTATTCTCTTTTCCCCGCGCCCTGTGCAATCTCAACAAATCAGAAACATATAGGAAAAGGTGCATCTTCCGGGTAAGCTAACCAAGATCTAACCCTTGTTGTCATCGAGAAGCGGAATTTTTTTCTTGTGTAAAAAGAAATTTTTTTTTGACCACGATCTCCAAGGTTGTCAACAACAAAAACAACAACAACCCTCCTTCTGAACATTACAATATGTTTTGCTAGACCTTTTGGTTAAAAATTGCCTTATTAAGTAAGAGGTCTTGAGTTCAAGTCTCTCTTTTGTTACTTTTTTGAAAAAGTTCATGCTAAAATTGTAAAGTGTATTTCACTTCAAGTATAAAAGTGAATCACTATATGTATCTTTAATATTTTATTTTAGAGTTATTTATTTTGCATGCAACTTTTCTATTATAAAGTAACTTCATTGTAAAAGTGATCCCCACTTCTCTTTATAAAAGTGGGACACTTCATAAAACAACTTACACTATCACATGGTCAGTTGGTTACTGTTTACGCCTTTTTTTAAAAGGGCATAACTCTCACATCAGAAGTCCGTTTTCAGTGCCATTTTTTTTAAAACCGCATAAATTTTCGAGATATTTCCATCCAGATCATCAGTTTTAGTTTTTAAATCAACATTATCTACATATTTAATATGGGTTCTACAAGTAATGTCGTGCTTACCAACAACAACTACTTCCAATGGAAATCTCATATGGAAGATTTATTAAGAAGTAAAGGCTTGTACTGGATTACCTTGGGAAAGGAAAAAGAACCCACTGATGATGATAAGAAAGCCAAATGGGCTAATAGGAGTGATGAAGCACGTGGACTAATAAGAATGTCCATCTCTCCCGATTTAAGATGCCACCTCCAAGAAATTGATGATCTCGAAGAAGCTTGGACTAAAATTAAACCAGATGTAAGTCACTTCCATGTATTTGGTAGTATAGCATGGGATCACATTCCTGATGAGAAAAGGAAAGCATTGGAGCCTAAAAGTGAGAAATGTATATTTGTTGGTTATTCTGAAGATGTCAAAGGTTATAGACTTCTTCAACCACATTGTAATGAAATTATTCTTAGAAAAGATGTTAAATTTGATTAAAATCTCTTGGCCTACAAGCCTACTTCGACGGTTGTGCCTTCCTCGTCCTGTGAGCCATATTTGACGTTTGTGCCTTCTTCTATTCCTATTCTAGTTTCTTCTTCAGATGATGACAATGAGGATGAAAATCCACCTCCTCCTTCTGACCTTCCTCCAAATGAGTCCTTTGAGCCTAAACAAGCACCAATTCCACCGCTTCCTAGATGGGTTCGTTCAACACGAGAAGAAACTGGTGATATTGTCGGTGATCCTTCAGATCAACGTCGAACACGTTCATAGTTCCAGGGAGCCTTTTCTCTTTAGGCTCAAGTTTCAGAGACTCATGATCCAAAGACATTTGCAGAAGCTTCAAGTCATCCAGATTGGGATACAACAATGAATGAAGAGTATTGTTCTTTAATGGCAAACGATACTTGGGATCTTGTACCTCTTCCAAAAGGAAGAAAACTTGTTAGATGTAAATGGGTCTACATAACTAAGTATGCATCAGATGGAAGTGTTGAAAGACATAAGGCTCGGTTAGTTTCCAAAGAATTCTCCCAAGTTGAAGGAATTGACTATAATGAAACCTTTTCCCCTGTAGCCAAAATGAATTCCATCCGCCTTGTTCTTGCCCTTGCTGCCTCACTTAAATGGGAGGTCCATCAGATGGATGTTAAATCTTCCTTCTTTCATGGCGATTTGAAAGAAAAAATCTACTTGGAACAACCTCTTGGCTATGTCTAGAATGACTCTAGCCTTGTTTGTCGCCTTAAGAAATATCTTTATGGTGTTAAGCAAGCTCCCCGACCTTGGTATACCAAAATGGACAGCTTTCTTATTGACACTAGATTCTCTAGATGCCATTCTGATCCTAATGTTTATACCAAGAAAGAAGGAAGCCATCTCATAATCCTTGTCCTTTATGTTGATGATCTTATCCTTACTGGTAGTGACTCAAAACTTTTAAACCATGTGAAAACCAACCTTAAGAAGAAATTTGAGATGGCAGATTTAGGATTTTTGCACTATTTCCTTGGACTCCAAGTTTTGCAAACCAATGAAGGAATTTTTCTTTCCCAGTCTAAGTATGCCTGTAACCTTCTTCGTCACTTTCACATGGATGATTGTAAACCAACCCCTTCTCCCTTCCAGTCTGGAGTCAAGCTTACTACCACCTGTACTTCTCCTGAAGTTGACACCACCCTGTACCATCAATTAGTTGGTAGCCTCTTATACTTGACTCATACCCGTCCTGATCTTTCCTTCGCTATTGGTCTTGTTGCTTGGTATATGAAAACACCCCATGAAAGTCATTTGAAAGTAGCTAAAAGGATACTTCACTATGTTCGTGGTACAGTTCAGTTCAGGATACATTACAATTCAAGGGGGAATCCTTTATTGGTTGGTTTCACTGATTCAGATTGGGCCATTGACCCTGATGATCATAAGTCTACTGTAGGTTATGTTTTTAGCCTTGGTTCAGGACCTGTCACTTGGGCCTGTAAGAAAAAACAGGCTATTGCACTTTCTTCAGCAGAAGCAAAGTACCGAGTAGCGATAAATGAAAGTCAGGAAGCCTTGTGGCTTTGACAGATCCTTTCATAGTTTGGATTCGAGAAACATCATCCGACTAGCCTTTGATGCGAAAATCAGAGTGCCATCAAGATCGCCAAATACCCCATTCAACATTAGCACAAAAAACACATAGAGCTACACATGCACTTCATCAGAAAGATCATTCATGATCAAGTTATTGAAGTGCTCTTTTTCCCTATAGAAGATCAAGTTGCAGACATTTTCACAAAGTCTCTTACATAAGTGAATTTTTCCAAACTTTGATCTATGTTAGGAGTTCAAGAAGTTTTCATTAAGGGGGGATAGGCTCTAATGCCTCCTTCCTTCTCCTATTGTGTCACTATTGTAAATCCTTCAATCCCATCCCAAGTTGTTCTTAAGGAGGGATGCTAGGATATTTAGACACCTAGGAGTTAGTTAAGATCTACTTGGTCTAATGTGTTGTTAGGTAAAAGTGTGTTTCCTAGTGTGTTTATTTAGTATTCATTAGTTTGCATTTGTAGTTAGGAAATATGACGGTCACGATATGTTTCTGACATAAAGTGATCTGACAATTCATACTCTCCTTGATCTTAACGACCATTGATCTGTGGCTTAACACCCAATTGTTCCATGATCTCTATTTAAAGAGTATGGAGGGTCATTTGCTGATGATTGATTGTGAGAAACTCTATTGTAAAATCTCTTTGTAATATTTTTCTTTTGCATTAATAAACTGCTCAAAGTGGTCGCATTGGCTGGGGCCGTGAATGTTTCCCCATAGGGGTTTTACCACGTGAAAACATCAGAGTGTTGATCTTTGATTTGGTTATGTGAGTGGTTACTGAAGGTGTTCGTCCTCTGTTGGAATACCTCTGTTGTCGAACAATTATGCAGGGAAAGAAACAACGCATAAGGTTCTCAGAGCTGGCCTCTGGTGGCCTACTTTACATAAGGATGCTAAGGAATACTACAGAGCCTGTGATGCATGTCAAAGAGTAGGAAAGCCTTATTGAAGGGATGAGATGCCTTTGGCACCACAATTAACATTACAAGTATTCAAGAAATGGGCCATTGACTTTGTGGGATCTATTAACCCACTAGGAAGGTGCATAGGAGCTAGATACATTATTAGTGTGACAAAATATTTGACCATATGGGAAGAAGCAAGAGCAGTTAAGGAATGCAATACAACTATAGATGCACAGTTCATCTTTGAGGATATTATAACCATATTTGGATTCCTGAATATCCTCATGAGTGATCAAGGCACACAATTCATCAACAAAACTATTGAAGCGTTGACTTAGGAATTTGAAGTTCACCATTAGAAGAGTACTCCATACCATCCACAAGAGAATGGTATAGTCGAACATTTCAATAAGATATTGGAGACAACACTCACTAAGATTTGCAGTGTTAACATAAATGATTGGGATTTAAGAATTCTAACAATATTATGGTATTATCGAACTACTTGCAAGAAAATGACAACACAGACTCCATTTAAGTTGGTATATGGCTTGGAAGTAGTAGTATCTATGGAATACTTGGTTCCTAGTTTAAGAATTGCAACATTTATAGGTATGGATGACACAGACACTGTTCAATATTGGCTTGCACAGTTATTGGAACTAGAGGAAGACAGGTTCATTGCAGGATTTCATCAGCAGGTACATAAAGAAAGGGAGAAGGCTTATCATGACAAACACATCAAGAGGTAGGCATTCAAGCAAGGATATTTGGTATTGTTATATGACAACAAGTTCATGAAGCATCCAGGGAAGTTTAGGACATATTGGCTAGGGCCATTTGAGGTTACCTATGTTATAGAAGGAGGAGTTGCGCAGTTGAAGACCCTTAATGGAGAATGGAAAGAAGGTTTGGTAAATGGGAGCCAATTGAAATTGTATTATGACAACTAGATGCCTCACATCTCTCAGTAAAAGAAAAGGAAGAAGGGTCTAGGTACCAGGTTCATTTGAAACTGGGTACCAGACACATAAAAGACAGTCTGTACACAATAGGGAGGGACAAAGTAGAAAGCACAGGTTACTTTGCGTAGTCTGCAGTTGAAGTAAAACATAAGGTTCAATCTTCTAGTGAATCTGGACGAGTCACATGTGAGTTTTGGGGGCCTGTTGGCCCTTGGTTAGGTAAGGAAGCGAAGACTAAGGAAGAAAGATGAATTACGAACTGCGTGGAAGGCAAATAAACCAAGGAGGGGTCGAAGTGGCTAAAGAAGAAGAAAATAATGAGCGAAGTAAAGGAAAATATATCTGTTGGAAGAGGAGATCGAGGAATAAAAAGTAGGAAAGAAGAGGGATCATGGATAAATTGACAAGTGGGAGAAGACATTAGCGAGCACTTTAGAGCACCTTGTGGAAAAGAAGGAAAGACAGGTTGGCGAAGCCCTTAAAGCATGGGTCAAGTTGACCTAGGGTTTAGGCACCTAAGGTTTTGGATATAGGGTTTTGACACCTAGACTTTGGCTATGTAATGTATAAATAAAGGTCTAGAAGACTTAGGAGGGTTCTTTTTAAGTTGGTTCGTTGATACTATGGTTGTTGTTGTTCATTGTTGATTGTTGTTGTAGAGAACAATATAGAGACTGTATTGTAAGATCTTCAGTTGGGTGCGAAGATCAACCATGCAGCTGGGCGCACAGGAAGGGGGGAGAGATAGATAAAGAGAGATAGATTTGTAAGCTAAGTGTGCAGATAGAACTATATGTTTTCATATAATATATCAAGAAACAAAGTTTTGTGGACGTAGCCCTAGGGAGAGGGTGAACCATGTATATCTTTTTGTTATTTGTGATTGATGTTGTGTTATTTTCCATATGAAATATTGTTATTGCATTATTGTGTTAAGATCAGAGATATACTTGCGAAGTAGGCTTAAGAGAGAGAAATAATAACTAGATTGCTATGTGTTGTTGTCCTGGATCCACTTTGCATTTCCTCTAGTTGTAGACACCTGTGTCATGCAACCCCCTATTGCTACTTCGGGTGAGACTGCATCTGCTTCACAGGTGTTGTCGAAAGGGCCAATAGTTAGGGCTTGTTGGTGCGCTGTAAGAGTTGAACCTTGGGTCTGCCCCTGTGCCAACAAAGATCCTCCTAGATCATACCTCCCCACAAAAAGCACTGTTGGTCCTCCAAAGTTATAGAAGAAACTTGAATATCCACAACCAACTTCTAGGAAGAGTCTTACACTCCACGATGCACTTCCCTACTCCTTGATATGCACAAAAATGTTTCTAAAAGGCCACACCCTTCTTATACTTCACCTTTGTTCTTCAGAATGAGGATGTCGATTCCAAAACTTGCACCAATGCAAATATGCATTTGATTCCCTGATCTACATAACAAATATCTCTAGAAGGTTGCACCCTTCTTCTCCTTCACCTTTGTACTTCAGAATGAGGATGTCGATGCCAACACTTGCACCAATGGAAATCTATAGTTGATTCCCATATCTGTATAACAAATGTCTTTTAAAGGCCACACACTTCTTCTCCTTCACGTTTGTACTTCGAAATGAGGATGTCGATGCCAACACTTGCACCAATGAAAATTCGTAGCTCATAATACATGGATTACAACTTTCAAAGTAATACCATACTTGCTAGGAGTTTATAAAACACTTATGGACCAGTTTACAATGATTTCCAAAGYGAGACTTAGAAAAATTATTGCCTCTCACTCAACATTGGCTAGAAGACCCATTAAAATGTTGCCAAATAAGCATAAGAAAAATAATGCCTCTCACTCAACAGTGGCTATACACCCCATTACAATGTTTCCAACAAGGATAACAAGGATTAGGCATAGAAAACAATGCCTCTCACTCTTATCCCTACTTTCAAGAGTGGCTAATTACAATCTTTTACATCAATTTCATTAAGGCGAATACCCCCAAATGTGCACTAGTGGAAACTCTATGGTTTTTAAACCCCCCATTACAAACATTTACAACATAATAAATAAATTTTTTTTTATCATCATCATACTCGTCTCACAATTCTGAGACTCTTGGCTGTAAACATGACTACTTTTTGTCGAAGTGTCAAAATGGCCTCTTACAACACAATCTCGGTTTGCATGTAAGGTTCAAAAAATGAATTTCCTACAATAATTAAGATATTGTTGCCTTGTTGTATCACTCAAAGAGCACCTGAATCTACAATATATATTCATCTTCATGCATTTTTCAAAAAGAAGGAAAAAACCATAAATGTATAAATTTTACATGGGTTTTAGTGCCAAGGCGCTCAATATGTGGCTCAAAACTCAATATACACAACACCGAAAAGTTCATCTCGTCATTCTGCAACTTTTGACTGTAAACTCGACCTTGTTCTAAAAGGTGAAACTCTACCTCGTAAAACATGCCATGCATTAATGACAAAAATGGGCTTCTGCCATGAGCCCAAAAATATGTTGCTTGGATCCAAATTTTGACTACACCAGTGGATTTTTGGAAACAAATCATGCCAAAATGTCTATACTTTCGTCAAATTATGACACTGTGACTTATGGACTCCTCCTAGGCTCTCTGCCTTGATTTGCATGCCATAAATTAATGAAAAAAGTTGGCTTCAGTCATGTTCCATGAAAATATGCTGATCAAATCCAAATTGTTACTACACCAATGGATTCGTGGTGAAAAGGCGTGCAAAAATTACTGTACTTTCTTCAAATTCTGTCATTTTCACTTCCAGGCCCCTCCTAAGCTCTTTGCCTTGATTTGTGTTCCCTCCAGGTCATACTGCCTGCATCAATTGCTTGTACATATCTAAAAAAATGTGCCAAGGTATGGTTTTGCCACATGGTGGCCTCTGGGAAGTGCCACATGGTGCCTCATGGGATTGCCACACTACATTTTTTAATTATCCCAAGTGGCAGCCAAAAGAGCCATTTTTGGGTGACATGTGGCGGCCTCTGGTGTTGCCATGTCACCCTACTGATGTCACACTACTACGTCATCCATACGAGCTTCCACGTTAATTTTAAGATCTACCACATCAACTGCATGGTCTGCCATGTCAATTGTACGGTCTGCCACATCTGCACCCAATCAACATGCCATGTCATACTGATGTCATCCGTACGGTCAACCACATCATGCTAATGCCATTCGTACAGTCTGCCATGTCGGATGGTCACTTCATTGTGACATCATTATGTATTACCACATCAGCCTGTATGAGCTGCCATGTCATCATCTTGAGTTATCGTCCGTACTGACACATCAACCTGTACGACATGCCACATCATCTGTATAGATGACACATGGAAGCATCTCATGTTGCCATGTCAGAATTGTATGAACATCACCGATTTCACTTGTTTCACAAAAAATTTAGATGGTGATATCTTTTTCATCGAGACTCTGTTTGACGAGTTGTTTGAACCATTGGAAATATCTCATCGAGCTCTTTGACCTGGTTTGTTTTTGTTGAATTCTAGGAACATTCATTTTTTAGGTATTTTGGAGCCCCATGGCTCAGTTACTCAAAAAGGCCTAAACTATCACTATGTTGCATGGATAAGTGATGTTATACATCTCATCACTTTTACAAATGTGCCCTTCTATGGGGTCTTAGAAGAAACAAGCGATTTACAATGATGGCCACTATCAATTAACTAAAAAATTCTACCCATCCTTTCAGTCATTAAGATAAATAGGTTCTCCCTCTCAAGTTGTCTCTTTTTCTATATTTGGCCTTCTTCCTGTAGTTGGATTACCTTCTAATCTACTTTTCCAGCTGGTTCCTTCATAGGTGCTTACCCAAATGTTCCTTAAAACTAGGAAACCAATTTCCCCTTAAAATTAGGAAAACATTTTTTGACTTGGATTCTCAAAACTAATTTCCCTTTTTACAATTAAATCAATACTACGTGAGATTCTCAAACTCACTTCAAGCATTAATCATTTTTCCAATGTGCATAACTAATACATGATTTTCTCATCCTCATTTTAAGTATTAATCATTTTTTGACAATTTAAATAAATAATTCATAAGCATTAATTATTCTTTACCACCTATCATTAATTAGCATTTTAATGATATTCTTCATGGTATGAAAAGTAATAGTTCGATGCGTGGAGATCCTCTTGGATCATACGTCCCCACAAAAATCATGTTTAGTCCTCCAAAAGTATGGAAGGAACTTGAATATCTGCAACTAGCTTCTAGGAATAGTATTACACTCCATGATGCACTTCCCTGCTCCTTCATATGCATAACAAATGTTTCTGAAAGGCCACACCCTTCTTCTCCTTCACCTTTGTTCTTTGGAATGAGGATGTCGATGCYAGCACTTACGTCAATGAAAATATGCATTTGATTCCCTGATCTACATAAAAATGTCTCTGAAAGGGTACACCCTTCTTCTCCTTCACTTTGTACTTCGGAATGAGGATGTCAATGCTAACAATTGCACCAACACAAATCTTTAGTTGATTCCACGATCTTCATAACAAATGTCTCTGAAAGTCCGCACCCTTCTTCTCGTTCACCTTTGTACTACCACATCAACGTGTATGACATGCCACATCGTCCATATGGATGACATGTGGTGACCTCTCGTGCTTCCATGTCAGCATGCTAATGTCATGCTGATGTCAGTACGATACAGACTTCGCCAAATTTCACTTATTTCCCGAAAAATTCATATGGCCATATCTTTTTCATCGTGACTCAATTTGATGAGCCATTTGTGCCATTGGAAATATCTCATCGAGCTCTTCGACTTGGTGTGTTTTTGTTGAATTCTAAGAACTTTGATTTTTGAGGTATTTTGGAGCCCCATGACTCAGTTACTCAAAAAGGCCTTTAATATCATTATGTTTCATGGATAAGTGATGCTATACATCTCATCACTTTTACAAGTTTTCCCTTCTATGGGGTCTTAGAAGCAACACGCGATTTACAATGATGGCCACTATCAACTAACTAAAAAATTCTACCCATCCTTTCAATGATCAAGATGAATAGGTTCTCCCTTTTGAGCTATCTCTTTCCCTGTAGCTGGCTTCCTTTCTGAGATGCTTCGTCAGCTGGTGCCTTCATAGGTTCTTTCCCGACTTTTTCCTTCTTGGGACGTAGCTCTCGATGGAGTGTCCAACATGTGGCTTCCTGATGTCCACCCTTGTTGCAATGGGTGCAATGGTTCTTCTTTACACATTTTTTCATGCACTTATTTTTCTCTTGATATGGATAAGGTTCTTCATGTCTTGGATTTTTCTTGGTTTCCATAACCTTCCTGTACAAATCCATTATTTTCCAGCACTTGGAAACAACATGGTTATTCAAAGCGCAAAATGTACATGATTTATGTGCCATAAACTTTGCTTTGCATTGCCAACTTGCTTGTAATCAAAAGGAACATTTGAATAAAGAGACTTGTCATACCTTGTTTGGTTGTCTCTGGCGTAGGACTAGTGAAGAAAACTTTTCTGAGCTCCCCTTTGTAATGGTCATCTTCCTTTGGAGATGCCTCGTAATCATGATCATCGGAAATATATGATGTGCTCTTAGCCTACACTAATTTAGACTTGTCACTTGAGGACTCTCTTGCTTCTGTGGTTTTGGAGCATTCTCCAAATTCCTTTCAGGCATAGACCAATCCTGCATATAGAGGTATTTATATTGGTTCGATGGGATTCACAATGCCTTAGTCATTGGCTCCAGGGTATCCTCCATCATATCTCATTTTCTTTATTAGCTTCAAGCCAATTCTTGTAGTGTGTTTTGCAAAAGAACTAAAGTCATCATCATGAGGAGAAGAACATGAAACTAAAGAAGTATTGTTTACCTCGGTTACCATTTTTGGATCAGGTGTGGGGGATGTATTTGCTAAGCCTTCATCACCTGACAAATTTTCCAAAGCCTCTTCCATGGCTTGTAATTTACTTCGCAATCTCTGATTCTCTTCTTCTGCATCTCGCAACATCTTATTCAACTCGACATATCTACTTGAATGCTTTGGTTGATTTCCTGTAACTTGTTGAGTCATTCCTACTTTGGTGTCTTTTCCATCTTGCATTCAACACCTGCAATACCTATCAATCCTGCTATGATACCAATTGATCTGAACCGGGGTGACACTGATACCAAACATATTTTGGTTCTAGGCCACTTAATTAAGGTCAAATTTATAATTGCGGATATATTGAACTTGATTGCATCAAAGCTAGAAAGAAGTATTTATGAAGACTTGAATCCAAATTGAATATTAACTTGGTGGATGTGTTAGTCTCATAATACATCACTTAATGTATTTAATAATCATAATTGTGTAAATAAAACATGCATAAGAAAACAAGAGACAATAGATCACCGAGTTGTTAACGAAGTTCACCAGGACTTCCTAGCTACGTCTCTAGATCCGCTTGGAATTCAAATCGCTTGATTATCCTTCCTTTGATAGGGCTGAAATATTCTCACAAAATGTGGCACATGCTCCAAGGCTCTCATATAAGTGAAATTTCTTCAGACGATAGAAGGACTACATTCTCGCCAATGGAGGGGGCTCAAATCTCCCAATGAAGGGGATTACAAACCACAAGCAAGATTGCTTGATTCTCTCCTCAAAGAGATCTCAAAAGAGTCTCCAGAAGAGCCTCTAAAATAGCCTCCCTAAATATTTTCCAATAAGAAGTTTAAATAGTTTCCTTAGTCTCCATAATCCAAGGAGACAAGATCCACAAATTCAAGATCTCTTAGCCACTCAAGGACAAGAATGAGAAAGAATCTCAACCAACTCATGAGACCCTCAACCTCCTCCTTGAGACTAGGAAACCAATTGTAATAAAGTGTGGAGGATTCCAAGCCAACTTATGAGACCCTTAACTTCCTCCTTAAAACTATTGTTGTATCTTTTTTCCCACTTGGATGAGAAAAATAGGTATACCTACAAGTCCAGTTGGGTCAGCTGAACATGACAGAAGTTAGTGCAAGAGTTAGACACATTAAGCACAAGAAATAAATAAACAACCAAAGAAACAAAACTACAATGCATAAGGAAATTAGAACCAAAAGTAATCAAACAATTGACCAATATTCATGCCACCAATGGAGAGTTTATATTAGTGAGAAAACCCCAAAGAAAAAAGGGGGACCTATGGATCCCCTCTTCTTCCAAGGGAGGGCTCTTGAGTCTCCTATGTGAGAGCTCTTCTAACAAATATAAAACTAGAAGGGAAATGGTGAAGAAATCCAAGATTATTTCCTCAAGAGGTGAGGTGAATAGCTTAATGAGATGATGCTAATATGATCCAAGAAGGAAAGAGGATCCTTGTAGGAGAATAGAGGCAGCATAACAATACAATGAGATTCTTGAATTCATAGTGCACCCATGGCCTCTTTTTATAGCAAATATTTGAGGCATTATCCAACCAGTCTTTAGTGTGAACAAGGGGCCCTTTAGGGTACCCTTAGGTCTTTGACCAACCCCCACTCAAATTCAGCTCAGATTTGAGGGTCAAATCAACTTGGGAGTTGAACCAGAAGTGGGTGAGGGGATGACAAAAAACATAAATGCATCATTCTCTGGTGTGCGCGGATTTTTGCGGACATAGTCACGCGTCGGGCGCATGTGCGCATTTCTGACGTTTCTAACCTGTGCATGTGCACACGCTTCCTGTAGTGCTTTTGCGCATGTTAATTTTTTAACCAGTTGTATAGTTTATGCCCTTTGGAAATGCATTTTTGGGGCTATGAATGAACTGATAGGTGTTTGGAGGTGATGGATTCCTGTAACCATTTTAAGACAAAATTTCAGTGATAACAACTATGAAACCAATTTCCCCTTAAAATTAGGAAACTAATTTGCGATTTGGATTATCAAAACTAATTTCCCTTTTTAAAATTAAATGAATAATACATGATATTCTCAAACTCACTTCAAGCATTAATCATTTTTCCAATGAGCATGACTAATACATGAGTTTCTCATAGTCATTTTAAGTATTAATCATTTTTTTACAATTTAAATAAATCATTCATGAGCATTAATTATTCTTTGTCACCTATCATTAATTAGCATTTTAATGATCTTCTTCATGGTATGCAAAGTAATAGTTCCATGTGTGGATATCCTCTTGGATCATAAAGGCATCTAAGTTTCAACAATTTTTGGGTGAACTTGGTTTTCATGTTCAGACTTTGACTACACTCTACTATGACAACCAGAGTGCCATTCAAGTTGCTGATAACCCTATTTCCCATAGTAAAATGAAACATGTTGAGTTCCATGCTCACTATTTGAGACATTTGGTTCATGGGAACTTTGTCTCTCTTATCTATTGTAGAAAATATGATCATGTAGCTGATATCTTCACTAAAACCTCATTTGAAGCTATATTTATCAAGCTTCATACGATGCTTAGGATTCAAGAAATTGCAATTATGGGGGGGTGTCCTACTGATGTAATTTCACCTTCTGAATATCTAGAGTCGCGTGCTAATGGGGGGGGGCAGGGTGTTGGAACATAAATTTATAATGGTTCATCACACTTCTCTTGGAATCAATTGGTTGGTTGGTCGACCTACATCTAGAAATAGTTGGTTGGGCGATCGACCATATATTTACATTAGTCAGTCGAGTAGTTGACAATCATATTTGTCTAAAATTTGACCAACGGTTGAAGATAATAGATCGATGGATCGACCAATTGAGAAAATGACTACGAATTGGACACATGGACGTTCGGGTCGAGCATCCTTGTCGAACTGACTTGACAATGCAGATTTGATGGAGTCAGCTCCAACCACCGACGATTATATGTGGACAATATCTTCTCGATTCCAATAAAGTTGGTTATAGATTGAAGCTATAAATATCAAGCCCAATGGGTCATTACAATCATGCCGACATTGTTGTTGTTAGAAGATTTCAAATACACATTGTGATTTTATGATCACAATGTTCTATGCTTATGTGTTGTAACGGTGTCTTTGGACACCACCCTTTATCTTTGAAAACTGTTCCTCTTCAATTATATGCCATTTTGTTTATCGGTTTCGTGTTAGGTTACACCCAATCCCCAACAACCAACGTAGATCCATCTTAAACGTAGATCCATCAAGCACTGAGAGGGATTTAATTTCTTGTTGTGTAAATATGTACTTACATAGTTATGTAACTTTATTTATTCTAACATCACTAAAGTAACTTTTTAACCATAAGCTAATCTTGTTTTCTAAATTCATTCCATATAACTTGCTAAATGACTAATCATAATTGTTTTAGAATGTGGTTCTATAAGTTATTTTTCTTACAAATTTTAAAAGTAGTGTAATGTCCCCTTCCGCATAAAGGCACCATGGTGGAAATTCCGCTAGCCTAACCTGTTCCCATGGGATAAGGCGGAAAAAAGGGACCTAGGGGACATAAAATTCCTAGTATGACTTTATAAAGTTAATTTATCAAAAAGGGGGGCATAGGTCCTAGGAAACTCAAAAGTCACTTTAATTTTGTAAAGTGGAAAAACTCACTTAGGTGACTTTATGAAATAAAGTAAAATTATGAGCATGAAAAAGACAAATGAGGAATAAAAGGGAAAAAGTGAGGAGTCTCTCCTCATTCTTGCATTTGATCATTTGAGAAAAAGATTTGTGAGAGCTCTTGAGAAGAGAGACTAGGGTTTTTGGAAACCCTTATTTGTTTACTGGTTTCAGTGTTGCAACGATACACCCTAGCTAGTTTGGGGAAGAGATCACTCCATATTTCTTCATTGTGTTTCAGTGGGGATGAATATTTATTTTTGGCGGCGAAGTATCTTAGTTTGGGTGAGATTTATTCAAGGTGGTTGAGTTCCTTTGACGACAACATATTTTTTTTATGTGTAGGGCGAGTCACTTCTATGGAATACCAAATCTTGTGTATGAGGGGTCGAACTACTTAAGGAGACTGAGTTTTGGGCTTATGGGCTTCCTGTCCCTCTACTAAGCAGAGTTTTACACCAATGGGTTGAGCTAGTGGCTATAGGAGGTTGAGTTTGTTCATCAAAAATCATGGGGTTCCATTCTAAGTTATTCCTAGTAAGCTGGGTGCATATTCTGAAGATAAAAGGGCGATTTTATTGGGAGGGGGGTGAAATCATGGAGGTGGGTAACACTTTCGTGACAATCGGATCTCCAAAATTCCGAAAAACATTTTTTTGGCCAAACTAATATTATTTTTCGGTCGAAAGTTATTGTTTTCGACTGAAAGTTATTGTTTTCGGTCGAACTAGTTTTCGGCCAAAACGTGAAACATCAAATCGAATGATGCAGTAACGACACCCTCGATTTGTGTGTAAAAATTTAATCGGATGGATATTTTCCATCCAGAAATATGTTTTCGGCCGAAAGATATTCCAGCTGAACAATATTTCGGCCGAAAGATTGTTCGGTCGAACTATCTTTCGGCCGAAAGATTATTTATATATTAACAACACATCGATTTTGTTACGTTTTCGAACTTTGTTGGAGTTTGTTGGCGTTTCTGAGTGCCTATTAGCACAGAGGTCGTGATGGCGCAGGTCGTGTAGGCAGACGACGTTTTCGAGTGTTTGTGAGCGTGAGGTCTGTGAGCGCAGAGGTCGTGTTGGTGTTTGTGAGCGTTGGTGCGCTGGACTCTAGGTATTTCTCTGACTTGTAGTATTTAGTTACAATCCCAAATTCATCAAATCCCTTGGTCATTGCCAAACTCATTTACAACTCAGAATTCAGATATTTATCTGTTCGCTGTCAATTAAAATTTAATCCTTGAATTTAGAAACCTTTTGATTGTTATCGATTAAATATACATACCCGAATTGGAGAAGTCCACTTGATCGCAGCCAAATTAAATTACAACTACTGAATTTAGAAATTTATATGGTGGCTATCAATTTAATTGTAAATCAGAGAATTTATAATTGCATAGGGTCACTGTTAAGTTATTGCAGATCTAAAAAATTAGATTTTCATTTGGGCGTTGTGAAATTTATTGGCATTCCTAAATTGAATCTTATTGTTCACTGCAGATTTAGTTAGCATTTTCTGGAAACTAAATTTATTATGGTCACTGTAAAATTGTTTACAAATATTGAGTTTGAGTTTCGTCTCAGTCGTTTTATAACTATTTTACAATTTGAAAAATTGGAATTTTTTGGATCATTGTAATTATTATGTGCATTTCGGAAATTTGATTTTCGTGTGGTCTTATAAAATATTTTGCAATTCATGTAATTGAAATTTCATTATGGTTGCTATATATTAGTTGAAATTCTCGAATTAAAGTTGTAATGTCACTGAGGTATTAGTTGCAAGTGGAATTGAAATTTCTTGTGATCGATTCATGTTTAGTCAGTATTTCTGAAAATGAAAATTGGGGTTGCTGCAAAAATTGTTAGTATTTCTGAAAATGAAAATTGGGGTCGCTGCAAAAATTGAAGTTACCATTCCTGAAGTGAAATTCGTTATGATAGTCGCATAGGAAATTTGCTTGCTGGAATAGAATTGGCAGGGTCGTTGAAATATTTTATCTACATATCTTGAAAGAAATTTCAGGATGGTCACTACTTAAATAGTTTGCAAATACATAAACTAAAATTTGTTATAAACGATGTCAATTTAAATTGGAGCCCTTGAATTTAGGAAGATCAAGTTATTTCAAGTTGAATGAGTCATTTATATTTGGAATAGATTGACAAAACACACCTTGAAACCATCTAGTGAGACCTAATGATAATGGGTAAGTAAATCTCCCTCTATGCTTCACATGTCCTACATATTGTCATGAGTCTTGGTCACATATCTCATGTAAGACATGAGTGACCTACTTGTGTAGTAAATTGCTAAAAAAGGAACCAGTCTCCCACTTTGGTGGTCTTTTCTAATGTCTTCTACTTTGGTGGTCTTTTCCAATTGTAGAGACCCTTTGACTAAAGGAATAGTTATAACGAATACTTCATTTTGGATGATAAAGTCTAATTTATTGAAATAAAAGAGTCTTAGATGAGAACTAATTATTATACTCATTTATTACTTCACACATATTGACCAAAGTTATTGAATGCTTATCTTATTGATGATATTTATATTCAT
>ML785488.1:163088-189271 GCA_009831015.1 Picea engelmannii
TATCCAACAATTTGTACTTAAATCTCTCAAGTGATCCAAATATATAATATAGCAAAATTACATTTTCTCCACCTCATCTTAATTTAATTTATATTAGGAATACAAACAACCCTCAATCCCATCCCATTTAACATGACAATAAAAGAATTATTATAAAAACTCTGACATTTAAACAATGCTAATGGGAAGTTGAAAGCAATGGCATATAATCCATGTTCATGCAAAACCTTCACCTCGTTGTGATTAAAACAAGTTTGTGTGAGGTTATGAAGATTAAACTCTTTGTTTTGGGGATTCTAATGCATTACATTATATGTGGTCTTTGTGGATCCAACCATAGGGAACTTTTAAGGAATATTAAAGAAATGTTCTAATACATTTTTTGGTGGATCCAACCATAGGGAAATTTTAATGAATCCACTTGCTTGTTGTTTTTTCTGAATTGATTTCCCTTGGCGAACCCAACTTTCTAATTTCAATGGCTTCTTTGTGTGGGTTTTGTTGATTATTATGAAAAGATTGTTGTTTTATCTTCTGTCCCTTATCCCTTTAGTCATCAGTCCTTGCCTGAGCAATCGACCAGGAGCCGAATCGACGGTCGTCACTTCGGTGTTTAAAGACCTATAGATTCAAATGCCCTGATTTTCTGTGCATGGATGATGAGTGAAGGATAAGAATCTGCCATGTTGTCTATGGAACCCTTACTTATCTTTTAGTTGATTGAATCATGGCTGAATGTTTAGTTTTTGCATCTTCTTCTTTGATGTGGATTGTGAATGATAAACTTCTCAGTGGAATGACAGTCCCTTGGCGAACCCAACTTTTGATTTCAATGACTTCTATGTGTGGGTTTTATTGATTATTGTGAAAAGTTTGTGGTTTTATTTTCTGTCACTTATCCCTTTACTCACCAGTCCTTGCCTGAGTAGTCGGTCATGAGCCGAATCGACGGTCATCACTTCAGTGTTTAAATACCTATAGATTCAAATGCCCTACTTTTCTGTGCATGGATGATGAGTGAAGGATAAGAATTTTCCATGTTGTCTATGGACCCGTTACTTATTTTTTAGTTGATTGAATCATGGCTGAATGTTTAGTTTTTGCGTCTTCTTCTTTGATGTGGATTTTGAATGATAAACCTCTCAGTGGAATGACAGTCCATTGGCGAACCCAAATTCTGATTTCAATGACTTCTATGTGTGGGTTTTATTGATTATTGTGAAAAGTTTGTGGTTTTATCTTCTGTCATTGATCCCTTTAGTCATCAGTCCGTGCCTGAGCAGTCGACCAGGAACTGAATCGACGATCGTCACTTCGGTGTTTAAAGACCTATAGATTCAAATGCCATGATTTTCTATGCATGGATGATGAGTGAAGGATAAGAATCTACCATGATGTCTATGGACCCCTTTGATCTAAAAATGAAGAAGACTTGTATTCTTGAAAATATTTGCAAGTTGATTTTATGTGTTAAAAGCAAATGGATCAACTTTGCAACATGACTTTAATAGGATTTACTCATTCAAGATGCATATAAACAAAAACATAATCAATGAATAGAAAAAATATAACACATCAAATGATAAAGGAGTTCACCCCTCTCTTGGGCTACATCTCTTGGTCCAGCTTCCAATGGATCATTTGTATTATTTTCTAAAAGTGCCCAAAAATGTGCTTTACAATGCTCAAAATTCCAAATAGACTGCTCCAATGGCTTCAGAATGTACAAAACCCCCTAGCTGGGCTTTTTCGGCACCTCGTTTGGCCAAAAAATGAAGTAGATAGGCTTCCTGGAAGTCTCCCCTTCAAGGTTGTTGTCTCTGCATCTACAAAACACACCTCCCTTGGCTCAACCTAGCCCACACGCAATTTAAAGTGTAAAAACTTGGCACCGGGCGCAACCGCACAACCGGTCCAAACTGTTGAATAGTTACGTGCCGACCCTAACTACCAAGGCCTGTGGGCACATGGCCGTCACATGACCACGCGCTATACAACAGGGCTTAAGTTTTTAAAACTGTTTTGATAACCGTAATGTTAAACCCGCGCGCATATATATGTTGGTCACATGGCATACCAAACCGCACATTATTCAAACGGTTATAACATAGTTACGGTGGGTCTAACCTCCATAGCTCCGGTCGCATACAATATAACATATAACCACGGGCTGGGGCTTAGCCCCGGCCCAGTCCACACCCAAACATACATTTAAATGATGTTAAATATAATGAAATGCATATATATAACAAGGAACATGTGTGGGTGCGCTGGTTGGGCGGCCTTTCCCAAAGCTTTACCCTGCCCCGGAGGTCATGGGGTCGACTCCTGCTGAGTGCAAATATTTTAACCAACAAATAAGTGACACGTGGCGGCCTTTGATTGGGCCACGTGTCGCCATCCCATTCGCTGCCAACAAACCATGTCACATGTCAACTATCCAATAACTGTCTACCACGTCAGCGTACAACTTGCCACGTCATCTGTATGGCCTGCCACTTCATCGTCCATACGGACTGTACGGACTATACAGTCAACACCCCTTTTTTTGCCTATTTGCCATTTTGAACAGAACGCGACATCTTTTGCTCTCGATGTCCGTTTGAACCCAAACGAGTTGTGTTGGGTTCGCAATGATGAGGCCTACACTCTCGTTCGATTTGAAGCGATTCCGAGCACTTTGAATTTTTGAGCAAAATTTGATCCCCTGATCACCCTTACTTATCTTTTAGTTGATTGATTCATGGCTGAATTACCAGTATTTGCACCTTCTAATGAGCGAGTACCTTTGTGGCTTGATTGTTTTAAAATTTGATTTATCTCTGCATTTTTAATTGCTTTTTTGTGTACATCTCTGGATTTTTTATAATAAACTCTGCATTGTGGATATATATTGAGGAGTGATGTCGACACGAGATTATCCAAACATTCCTCGCAAACGCTCTAGGAATTGTCAAGAAGGAAGAACAAGAACTCCTTCTTCAACTGAGACTCCGAGTGAGCACCAACAATCTTGTCAGAGGAGATTTTCAAACGAGTCTGTAAATAGATCAACTACAGAACCTGCTCAAACCAGTGTTATGGATGCATCCTTCTTAGATAGGTTGCGGATCAACACTCCTACACCTGAGAATGTAGTGAATAGCTATGGACAAGAGAATATTTTTGGTAAGTTTCTTAAATTTATGTGAGGTTAAATCTTGAAGTTACTTTCAAATGTGTGTGTAGGCAATCAATTTAGAGCAAGGGGCGATAATGAGAGTGGTTGTCATGAAGATTCAAATGTCTGTGCAGAGGGTGAATGTGGATTTAGGAGGCCGTGTTATGAAGAAACAAAAGATCACACGCCAACATCCACCTATCCTTTAGAAGTTGGCGATGAACTTCCCTGGGAAGGGAATACAGAAGCAATGACGCTTGAGCGATGCTCAGGTGTTAAAAAGAGGTTGCAAAATTGGAACTTCCTCAGGAGAGCAAACAAAGTTTGCAAATTGTTTTGCATTCAATAGAAAACTTTATGGATGCATATTAGAAGATGGGGCCAACCACTGACAGTTTCGTCGATCTAATGAGGCAGCGTAAGTCAAAGGTGATGGGTCTTGATAAATGGGAGATAGTAAAAAATAGAGTTTCAAAAGAAGACACCATCTCCATGTTCAATTTCAAAGAGGGTCCAAAGCGAAAAATGTTGAAGGTGAAATATTTTAAGCACCCTGACTTTGTCAGTCATTTGTATAACAGATTTTTGGCGGCATATGGGAAATTGCCATGGAACGATGAGGTTCCACACTATTTTGCAAGACATTTTTTTGTGGAGTTTTTCTTGCACATGCACTCGGATTATACTAGTCTACCTTCCAAATATTATGGGACTGGTAAAGGACGCACGTGTTAACACTCCAGGAAACTCTCCTAGGCTGTAAGTCAGAGATGCCTGGTAACTTAATCTTTTTGGAAACTATTTTCTCAATAATAGGCGTGGGTTTGGATCAAGATGAATATCTTAACCTCTGGATTGTATTTTCAAGATAGTATAACTATATTCATGCAATACAAGGCCTTCAAGAGCTATTTATCAAATAGATTTGTATAACAAATGGATAAGAAAACCAATCGGTTAACC
Organism: Picea engelmannii; assembly: GCA_009831015.1. Lineage (NCBI taxonomy): Eukaryota > Viridiplantae > Streptophyta > Pinopsida > Pinales > Pinaceae > Picea > Picea engelmannii. The sequence goes on from ML785488.1 coordinate 167,212, forward strand.
AAAACATACATAAACCATATATATGATGGGTCAACAAAATAGCCAAAGATGCTTATGATTCTTGCTTAACAATCAAATGTAAGATGACAGTTACCATAGGATCATTAAACAGAGACAAAAGAATGAATTCCACTCATATGCATAGACAAAGATGAAAGAAGCTCTGACAATAACAAATGAAAGAAGCTTGCAGGCTGATATATTAACGAAAATGTCTTTCATACAAAACGGTAGAATATAGAACTCAAAATCGAACCTTGTGTTCATCCTCTGTTTTCAGCTTTATAGCTTTTACAACACAGTATCTAGATCCTGAATTAATGGATCAGATATGCCTAAAATAGAAAGTCAAAACTAACTTGCAAAAGATAAGGAATGATCCTCAAAATGAGGTCAATCCCACATTTCATGATCTTCAGATCTTGTAGAGTCCTTGTGCAGTGCAAAATAGCTTTCCAAGGCTGATTGATGACTCTTCCAAGAGATAAAATTTGAATTTGCTGATATGTGCAAAAATTTTAATTTGTTGCCACCAAAATAGGTGTCAAAACCAACTTGGCTACCTTTTCTAATCCTCATGCACCAAAAATGGATCTTGAATCTGAATATATAATTCAACATCTATCCATTACAAGTGTTTTCATATGATTTGGATTAGTAAAACCTCGATCTATGCAAAATTTAACTTTCTCTGTCCAGTTATAGGTTTCGGTGGTTAACACAAAGGAATTCTGGGTGTATTAACTACCGAAAGCTCTGCTTTCGATGGTTAATGAACAATCATCCTGTTTGCCTAAACCACTGAAAACTTAGCTTTGTCCAAAACTTCAAAATTTGCAAAAATGATTACCTTGATGCTTTGCTGAGTGTTCAAGGCCTCTTTGATGATGCAGCTCTTCCTCGTGCAGACCTGCGAACTTTAACTTGTTGTGTGGAAGACTGTGGTATATCCATCGTTGTTGTAGCTAACTCGGCTATAGTTTCCAAACTTGTTTGATCCTATGTTGGAGGTTGAGACTCTTTTAACTTTAGCCTCAGAAGTCTAAGCTGCCTGTACAGCTTCATGTTCTCTCTTATCAGCACCCTGTTCCTATCCTTGATTTTATCATGCTTTTCTTTGAGACTTTGGTTCATGTTAAAAAGTTATGCATTTCTTTCAGTCAAGTTTGTATTTTCCTTTTTAATAACTCTTTCTAAAACTTCCATCTCATAGATTTGTTTCAGAAGTTTATTGATTTTCTGAGCCTTGGATGCTTTAGGCTTGCTTGAAGAAACTTTTGCTAATGGTTGACTGTGTTCATCTGGAGGAGTTGGTGAGGGAAAGTTGGGATAATCTTCTGCAACTTGCTCAGCCTGTTCATCACCTTGTGTCTCTACTAACTCCTACTCTGGCTCTGAGTCACTATATGGTAAGTTCAAAGGGTTATCTCCTTCAGCAAGGTCCTTGGTCTGCTCACCCTCTTTACCAAACTGTAATTTCCTTTTGGTTCTTTTTCTTTTAGCAGAGGATGATTTTTTTGGCTCTCTTGGTGGTGATACAACCTTCCTTTTTCTTAGACTCCTCTTAGGGGTGATGGACTTCTTAGCAGTAGACTTCTTCCCCTTTTCATCCTATTGAAAATTAGTTTGGAACTCATTCCAAAATTGGAAGTAATTACAATCCACTTGTTTCTTTTTCAAGGACTCTTTAACAATTAATGTAATCAACCCTTGGTGTGACAACCTGCTAGCCACTTTGGTAGGCTTCGCCTTGACTTGTCTGGCCATTTTTGTGAGATCTTTGTGCAGGTAGAAAGACAAATTGATGGGAGACCTTCCTGTGAAATGGTTCAATAGCTTGAAGTGATAAAACATAACCCTGTTGTATCTACCTTCACAGGTGATATAGACAAAGATTGCCTTCAAGAGAGATTGCCACTTAGGTTCCAGGTAAGACATTGGTATGTCTTTTTTCCATATAAAATCCTTGTGCAGAGGCTGTAGGTAGGATCTAAATTCAATGTTTGAAGTCACAGTTGATTTGAACCAACAATCCCCTGTTCTAGGGAGACCAGTGAGCTCAACTATGGCTGCCTCATCAACCACAAACTCCTCCTTTCCCACTGTTGCTGCTCTTCCATCATATGAGATAGCAATTGTTTTAGACACCTGTTGGTGGAAATCTACCAATTTTTCACAATATGAATAGACTCTAGTTTGCTTGAAGAACTTGACCACCTCAGGGTGAGCCTCAAGGTACCAAACTCCATCCAATTCAGCCCTTAGAATTGGCCCTGCTTTCGGCATTTAGTAATTGCTGACCTGTACCTGTGATTTAGGAAAATCTTCGTTCTAGGGAGACAAATACTCTATGATTTAGGGTGACAGGGAGTATGACTTAGAGTAAAACAAATGAGACAGGGTGACTCAGAGTTCTGATTGCATAGCTCAACCACTAACCTAATCTAAACAACAGACTAACTGAATACAAGCCAAAAATTTCGAGTTTAGGTGAGATATAAAATCAAATTGAAACAATATGGAATTCAAACTACCTGATGACTTGACTTGGCTTGATTGGTATGACAATTGGCTCGATAACCATCTGCTGAACTCGAAGTCCACTCAGAAATCACCACAAAAAACAGGATTATGGCCTCTGAGTATGCGTTTACTTGATGAAATCACAGGCTCAAGACTGTCACAATGACTCTTTGATTCAAATTGGTAATTAATGGAATCAAAACAGAGATTAATCGGGGTCATAATGGATCTGTGTCCTCGTGACTAGAGATAATGAGGGGCTATGTGACTAATCACTTCTGTTAGTCAGGAATCACACATGAGTTTCTGTGTCTCTGCCGAGCCTTAATTTTGAAATTACAAATGTAGTTAAAAGGACAACAGAGTATCAATCTTCGGATAGATACAATAATAACATGAATACCTTAACACCTCCATGGACTTTCAACGGTTATGTCTTCATGATTACGCCAATTAACAACTAGCTCGTGTGAAAGCATGGGCTTTTCATTTTTCCCATGGAAATCTTTTCGGTGGTTAACTGGGCTTTTTCTTTTCCCTCTTAACTACCGAGAATGAAGGCTTTTGGTGGTTAATGAGCACTTTTCAGGCTCGCCTAAACCACCGAAACCTGAGATTCTCTCTTTTTCTTGACAAAACCAAATCAAAAGTTCTTTACAAGTTTATTTACAGAAAATAGACTCTCTAACATACCTAAAAAAATTTAGAAATAAATTTTATGGACCATAATCTATCACCTAAAAAGAAAAATCTCCATCGATTTATTTGAGGAGATAACAATACGTATGATCGCAAAGGAGCATATTGAAATGCAACATTGCCGAGGCCTCCACAACCTTTAGTACCTCGCTCAACATGGGTATTTGCATCATTTTCAGAGTTCCTGGCTACATCAGAAGTGGAAAAAGAGGCTAGGACTGCAATCGGGGAAAATTTGGAAGCTATGTTTTATGGTGTTGATGTTGGCATGAAGCGTCAGCGAGTAGAAGCCAATTCTCGGGCCACATTTGTTGATAAAACAGATGCAGACTTAGAAGCAATGTTAGCAGAAGAAGTTTTGGAGTAAGCAAAATTTTGTCAGGATGGTTGGAAGAAGGTCATTCAGAATGATGACCCGAATCGCAGATTGGTATGTGATCTATTTAGGCAAATTTTGACGCATTTTATGATAGTTTACTTCGAGTTCTAGATTTATATATCCTTGTTTCTATAGAAATAATCGAGTTCTTCTTGCCATTAATTGCAGTTTGAAGATATATTAAATGAATCTCTAGTCAGTAGGGGACTTGATTCGACAAGTTTGAATTTGGATGGATTGAATCGGGTATGTTTTTTCTAATAGTTGTTTAATCTCCACTATTTTGAATAAGAGTTCAACAACATTTATAATTTTGTATAATTGTGAACACGTTGAATCCTCGATTTAGTTCTTAGTTGTGTTGTTCACAGCTCTCTATTCCATCTACTGGTACTTGGGATGGCTTGTCTCAATTCTCATTGGGAGAGTTTGAAGAGGGTGGGAGTTCACAGGTATTATTTAATGTCTTAAAATCATTTAAATTTAATGTGTTATATAATCATTTGAATATAATTTTTAAAATTTGAAAATTTTAAATGTGTTATATAGGCTAATGTGGAGAAGAGAGTATCTGAGAGTGTGTTCGGAAGAGATATTGGGATTGAGGAAGCACCCAGATCAGGAAATGATGTGTCTATTCAAGATGATTCATAAATGTATGTTTTTGACTTTGATCAAATTTTTGTTTTCTCAAATTTATAATTTAGCATTTCCTCAATTATTTTGAATTATATAGAACCCCTGGATAAGTTTGTCATTGTCTTAAATGGTGTACATTCAAACTTATTTAAGGTTAGAACATGATGAATAGATAATTTTGAACTTGAATATGTTTGAATATTTGAGAACATATTCTATCCCACATCATAAAAAAGAAATTTTCTAAATTTTCCTCGATTGCAATCCTTGATTTCTTGTCCAAGAATGGCGTAATGTTATATGAGAACATCTATTCCATTGAAGAAAGAGAAGATAAGTATTTTTCTGAAGAATGGTTTTTAAAATGGAGATTTGTGAACTTTTTTAGATAATAAATAGTTTTTTGGAAGAATTGCTTAATATGAAGATTTATGAGTCCTTTAGTTTGAAAGGGCATCATGAAATTTGATTATATGACCACCGCAGAAGAAGAAGAGAAGTATTTAACTGCTGAGGAGATTAGTATTTTATTGTTGTGTAAATATAATTAAATAACAACACCTGGGATTAGAATTACATCTAAGGATTTGAGACTTTATCCACAAGGAGAATTTTCTGAAGGATTTTGGACTTTATCCATAAGGAGATAAGTATTTTTTTGGAAGAATGACTTAATACATGGAGATTTGTGAATTGTCTTCATACATAGTTCTATATTTATTTTCAAATTATTATCTAACTCTAACACAAGGGATGAGAATTTTACCTCAAGGATTTGAGACCTTATCCACAAGGAGAATTTCACTTCAAGGATTTGGGACCTTATCCACAAGGATTTGAGACTTTATCCAAGGATTTGAGATTTTATCCACAAGGTGATAAGTATTTCATTGGAATAATGACTTAATATGAAGATTTGTGAACTTTATTCATACACAGTTCTATATTTATTTTCAGATTATTATATAGTTCTCCAATTCATTTTTTTTACCAAGAATATATTTTAAGATTTACAATTTTTTTAAATCATGTACTCTTAAATTAAGAGAGTAAAATCTTAAATGTGTTTAATCGTGGTTGGTTATGTTATTATTAGTTATTGTTTATTTAAAATTTAGTTGTGTAGTATATATGCTAATATGTGTTATTTGTTTTTTTATTATGTTCTTTATTTTTACAGATGTCTAAATTATATTTGGTGGAAAATATGTTTACAATATATTTTGTGGGAAAGAGTATGTTGGAGGATGACAGTTAACTCTTTTGGTATGTATGTCAATTTTATTTCAATTTTAATTTTTGAATTCTATATTATTTTGCATGTTTGAATGCAAATTTTTAATTTTTGAAATCTGTTTTTTTGCAGGCTTGAACTTCATGTATGAAGTGATCTATCTTAAAGTGATGGCTTAGAGTCTAGAATTTTGGAGTTAATGTTTTTGTTATTATCCTAAAATGGACGTGGAACTTATGTATTTTACAGTGCTACTATTAAGACTTTGATTATATATATATATATATATATATATATATATATATATATATATATATATCATAATTTTGGAATTCAAAATAACAATTTTTGTCTCATATATATTTGATTTCTCATAATTGATGGTTAAAAAGTGGAAGAGTTAACTTGTTATGAACTAACGTTTTGTATAAATTTGATTATAATATATATATTTCATAATTTTGGAATTCAAAATAGCAATTTTTGTCTCATATTCAATTTTTCATAATTGATGGTAAAAAAGTGGCAAAGTTAACATTTGTTATTAATGTTTTGACATGTAATAATTTAAATGTTTTATTTTATGTTTACTGTGTACTTTAGAAAATATGAAAAATACATGATTGTATTGTCAAATCATGTTTTGTATATTTTTCTTTTTATAATGCATTTTAAATTAAACATCAAAGTCTTAAATATTTTTCTGCTATGTATTAATTTAAATGTTTGATTTTATGTTCACTGTGAATTGTCAAAAATATGATTATACCATTCAAAAGGTGGAATGGAAAAGTTAACTAGTAATGAAATAATGTTTTGTGTATTCTCTTTTTTACAATGCATTTTAAATTTTCTGCTATGTATTAATTTAAATGTTTTATTTTATGTTCACTGTCTACCTTCCAAAAAATGATTCTATTGTCAAAAAGTGGCAAAGTTAACTAGTAATAAAATGTTCAAAATGATGTGACAAATTGACAAAATTAGCGATAAAATAAAATGCTAAAAATAAATCTTTAAAATGGAAGAGATGATCAACTCTTCTTTAATTTTATCATGTAGTCATTAAAAAAATGTTAAAGTTATAAGAGATATTCATCTAAAGTTTCATATACCCTTGAACCTAATGCAATATTATTAAAATAAAATAGAAAAAAATACTATTGAAAAAAGTAGGGGTCAATCGAAATGATGTTTAACAATTTTTCATTCTTTATATCACTATATACCACTATCTTACTACTTCAAGTCAATATACTTGGAATAGAATTCACCAAATAGTTTGAGTCTTATACTTATCCAACATTAATAAAATATTTCACTACATGACATTAATATAGTAAATATAAAATTCATGTTTTTTTTATAAAGTAATATTGTAAATGTAAAATTCGTGTTTTGACTTTGGAAGTCATGGTGAAAACTAAAGAAGAAGGTTATATATCTCCATACACCTTAACAATCAAATGGTTAAGGGAGAATCTCTTCTCCTATAAACAACAGAATCTCCTACACAAATATCATAACCTTAAAAATAAATTACTATCATATAAAATAACAACAATCAAATGGTTAAGGGAGAATCTTTTATCCTATAAACAACAAAATCTCCTACACAAATATCATGACCTTAAAAATAAATTATTATCATATAAAATAATCGTGACACTTAAAATATTTATAAATCATTACATCTATATTAAATTTTTTGTTAAATTAAATATAAATTAACATTGTGAATAATTAAATATATAATAATTGTGAAACATAAAATGTTTATATCAAAAAACAATTCAATTAAAAAAATACTTTAAAAATTATTATTTTTTAATTAGATGTAGAGGCTAAATTTGATATTGAATCCTTCATATATATTAGAAGAGGTCACATTAATGGTTCTATCAATGTAATTGGGTATCATAAAGATGCCATGTTAATGCACAGTTTCATGAGAAAGGGTTAGTTCCATTTAGAAATTTGAGGTGGGTATCTTGGAGATCCATCGTTAGAATTTGCTATAATCTCGCAAATCCAACCATGCGTAAGATGCGAAGGAATTTCTTTTTAAATAGAGAGTTTCTAGATCAACCTTTTACAATAAAAAATAATATTCTTTGTGTTCTAGAAGGTACTAAAAATGTATAACTCTTCGATGTGATCAATTGGCTTTGATAAGTGAACTTTACGAGGAAGAGTCTCTTAATGGGTGCGGCTCCATTCCTAGCATGTGAGTTTATATGGCCGCTTGTATTACTACTTGAGGACCCACGACATTGTATCGTTTAGAATATACCAAGGCGGCTCCAAAGTAAATCGAACCCATCGAACATGTGAAAAGGTGGACATGAAGTCTTACGACTTCATGTGAGAGGGATCCCTTTGTAATTAACATAACTTAATCGCCCTACATATAATAGTATATATGATTTTTCAACATGTGTGCCCCTTTATGAACGTGGGGAAAATCAAAGAGTATGGTTGGAAATTATGGGTTTGAAGGGGGCAGCTCCATAAGACATATATGGGAATGGGTTCAAACATTCTAAAGCAAGTAAACCCCATCGAATGAACTTTATTAAAATATATTTTACTTTTCTTAACATGTGAGCCATTTCCAATCACAAGATGGAATGAGAATTTGATATCATAAAGCTGCCCTAATACTATGCTTTCTTTAAAAAAGATTAGTCTCATCCAAATGTTAGAAGGGGGCATGCCTAGAAGGATATATGATGATGGGTCTATTAGTCGGATCAGGTACTTAAAGATGTCTCGTAAATATGCCTAATACACTTCTCGACTTGAAAACATAACTTGTATTATATACAATGCATGTCCCTAAAAGATTAAGTTCTCCTCTATCCTATATTAAAGTTAGGGTGCACTCCAAGCGATTTTTGGTTCTTTCACTCTTATACAAATTTAGGTTATAACATACTTGGGCATAAATTTCCAAGTGATTCCCTCATTCATATCCTAATTAGAGTGGAATTCCCCAAGAACATACTTTTGGGTATTAATGGGGGTGTCATAATTTGTAAGTACTTCTCTTACTCTTATTCAAATAGAGTGCACCACAAGTGGTTCCCTTGTTATTATATTAATTATTGTTTAAATCCCAAGAACATAATTTTAGCACTAACTAAGATGCAAATTCATTAAGTTGTTGTCTCACTCATATATATGTAAATTAAGGTGTGCCCCAAGCATGTTTTTTACTTCTATACTAATTAGGGTGAAATTCCCCAATGATATACTTTTGGGTATCGATAGGGGTAAAAGTTACCAAATGGTTCTTTCACTTCCATACACATTAGTAGTTCCCTAAATCCTATACTAAATAGGTTGTAAGTATTAACAATGTACTTTTAGGTACTAATTGGGGTGCAGTTCCCAAGTGAGTTTTTTATACATAGTACCATTTTTATAAATATCATAATTGGAAATATGTTTGAAGATAGTCAAACCAAGTTTTTTTCCAAGAAGAAAAATTACTCAAATTTATATATGTATAAATTCTTTTACAATGTGGGTAACCTGCTGTTGACAGTCGTGAACAGTGTTGGTCAATATAACAGTTTGTTACAAATCCGGAGCGGCATCAAAGCTTCATGTACAGTGCTGGTTATGACAACAGATTGATACAAATCCTGTGCTGCATCAAAGCTGGAAGAAACATCGTGACTATGCCCACAGTTTCGAGGGGAGAGGCTTGGATGCATAAGATATACAGTCAATTATATCTCATAAATGTGAGCTGTATAAGGCCGCTATGATTCAAAAATATTGATAGTGGTAATAGAGCTCTCAACTCCATTGTCGCTATGAAAAACCGACAGACGCCCAAACATTGCATTTAGTGCCCTTTTGGATAAGGCATCCGCCTCAGAATTATGATATCTGGGAACATGCTGAAAGTGAGCATCGGTGAAGAGTGTGGCCAGCTCCTTGGTTTGTAGTTTCCATCCCTCAATGTGTATAGAATGTAGCTGACACTTCTGGTTGATCCAGTCAATTATAACTCGAGAGTCTCCAAGGACCAGTAGGTGATTTAATGACCAGCACGAGGCAAGGTAGAGAGATGCCCACAGGCCCATGAGCTCAACTTTGTTATTAGATCTCGAACCACAATTTAAATACCACTTTGTGATTTAGGACGAATGAGTCTTGAGTGTCCCACCAGCCCCACAACAAAGACCGTTTGGTAGAGCTGCACCGTCAAAGCAGATTAGAGTACCACCAACCATCAGCATGTGTTCACAAGCTTTATATTGGAAGATCTTTACTGTGGTCGGTTGCCAGGTGAAGGAGGAAAGAACTCTGTGGAAAACCGCTTGATAGGAAGGGATCCAACCCTCAAAAATCACATGGTTCCTCTCAATCCAGGTCTGCCAGCAAACATGAGCAACCAGTGGATGAGGAGCCAATCTATCCGATAACCAAGTTGAGAGGCAATCTGAAATGGTGATGCCATTCCAGGCCAGCGGAAGAGAGAAATGCAGGGATAGGAGATTCTAGATGTGTGAAGTGAAAGAACAGTGTATCATGAGATGGTGTATATCTTCAGTTGCTAGATTGCAGAGGGGACAAATCCCAGGACCCTTCCAGCCACGCCTACGAAGGGCCTCCCAAGTGAGCGCTCTGTCCTTCACACATAGCCAGAAGAAAAGTTGGAGTTTGAGAGGAATGTGCCAATTCTAAATCTGGTGATGCCACGGGGGATCAACAACGGTGTGCTGTGAGTGGAGGAGGGCCGCATATGTGTTTTTTACTATAAGGATACCCGAGCCATCACCTCCAGCCCACAGGAGAGTGTCACGCGTATTCCGGAGAGAGATACCCATCGATTTCAGGGTAGTGGTAAAAGCATCCCATTCCAATGCCAAGGAACCCTGAAGCTGAAGTGTGCTGCTATGAAGCCACTGGTCAGGGAGGTGGAGGGCGCTGACAACCCCTCTCATCTGTGACAGGTAAAAGAAACTTTGCGACGATAGCAGGGATCTGAGTTGAGGCGAGAGGATCGAGAGATTATCCAATCCAAGAATTTTGTCCCTACCAAGGGAAATCTCGGTGCCCGATCCGGGCTTCCACCGAAGCCAATGAAGAATTACTGGTGAGGCGGAGAGCAGACCCTTCCAGAAGGGTGAATCTCATCCCTGATCATGAGTGGTCATCCGAAGCCAAGGAAGAAGCGGAATGGAGCCGAGATACTTGTCCATAATGACTCGATGCCATATGCTGTCATGTGTGACATCTCTCCAGAAGGTACAAGCTAAGAGCGCTGTGTTGAAAATGGTGATATTTTTGAGTCCCCAGCCCCCTGCTTTGTGGGGCCTAACCAGTATCTGCTAGCTGCACAAGTGAAACCGGCGTTTTTCGGCGAGGTCGTTCCACAAAAACTTAAAGGAGAGACTACGCAGCAAATGATGATCTTGTTAGGGATCTGGGCGAGGGTCATCCAGTAGACAGCGAGGCCTTCGAGAAATGATTTGACAAGGATGAGCCATCCACCCAGGGACAACCACTTATTGCACCAGAAACAAATTCTCCTCTCAAAAAGAGCAACTAACCAGTACCAATCAACATAGGTAGAGACACCCGGTTTCAGCCTAAAGCCCAGGTAGATGAAGCCAATCTTCAAATCAATAAATGTGAAAGGGATAGAGTTTTTGAGTAGTATAAGCTCGGCTTCTAATAAACCCCAATAGTGTATAGTGGATTTAAAAGGGTTAATGGACAGACCTGTGGCTGAGCAAAATAGTTGTAGTAACTCCATGATCGCCAGCCACTCTGGAAGATTGGATTTTGACATTATGAGAATGTCATCCACAAACATAAGATGTACCAACTTGATGAATCTTGATACCTTTATACCCGATATCCAGTGTTCGGAGGTGAATTTTGCAAGGAGAAGACTAAGGCTGTCCATGAGAAGAATGAAGAGATAGGGTGAGAGAGGGCATCCCTGTCGGAGCCCTCGTTCGCTGTTGAAGAAGTTTGTAGCCTCCCCATTAATCAGCACCGCAAAGTTGGCACTAGTAACGCAAGCCATAATCCAGTCTGTGAACTTGATGCCAAAACCCACCGAGTGAAGGATAAGTCTCAGGAAAGCCCAATCTATGCTGTCAAAGGCATTTTTGAGATCAATTTTCAAAATCAACGCCTTCAGATTTTTCTGTTTTATGGAGTGGATGCTCTCGTGGGAAGCCCCGATGGCATCTTGTATTCTTCTCCCTTTAAGAAAACCGAGCTACTCGGCCGATAGACTTCTTTCCAGAATCGGCTTCATCTGGTTTGATATAACTTTTGAAACAATTTTGTAAATAAGGTTACACAGGGATATAGGTCTGAAGTCAGTAAAGGAGTCTGGCTGATTTTCCTTCGGGATTAATACCAAGAAGGTGGAGTTGAGCTTTTTCTGTACCTTAACTTTGATGCGGGTATCCTCCACCATCTGTAGGAGATCTGACCCAACAAGATCGAAGAAGAATATGAAGAATTCTACAGTCCAGCCGTCTGGCCCTGAACTTCTCTCTTTTTTGAAATGAGTTAAAATCTCTCTGATCTCTGGCAGTGTAACAAGTTGGAAGAGATCGGTCGCTTCAGTAGCCGATACCAGATTTGGAAAGAGACAAGCAGTGGCCACTTTATCGGGCTAGAGATGACTATTGTTGGCTTTGAAAAGCTTAGCAAAAAAGGATACAACCTCCGCTTTGATTGAGTCTTGTTCATGGAGTGTCTTGCCGCAGTCATTAAGGATTGACCAGATCTATTTTTTATTCCTGTTATGGCTTGCTATACTGTGGAAATATTTAGTATTGGAATCCCCCCACATGAGCCAGGTAGCTCGGCTTCGGAGTCTCCATCGCATTTCCTCTTCACGCAGAATGAGATCCCTGTTCCTTTCAAGTCTCTTTAATGTATCAACATCCTCTAAAGACAGGTTGGTAGAAGAGGAGAGTAGAATGAGGTTGTTGATCTCGGACTCTAAGTTGATGAGTTGAGCCACCTCTGATTCCCTTAAACGTTTGCTCCAGGATTTAGAGTGCGATTTAAGAACCTTAAGCTTCCAAACAATCCGCAATTGGGGATTTGTTTCACAATGAAATGATGGATCTGTCCATACAGAGTGCACCAGATCGGAGTAATCAACAGAATTAAGCCAATGATGATTGAATTTGTAAGGATAGGATTTATGATGGTGGAAGAGATCCAGCTTCAGTAGTATGGGCGCATGGTCTGAAAAAAGGGAAGCGCTACCCAGGAGGATGGGGAGGCAGTGGAGGACATGAAACTATCTGTGATTAAAAATCGATCAAGTCTTCTAGCAATGGATTCGTTCCCAGATCTCCCGTTACGCCAAGTGGGAATAAGTCTGGAAGGCAAGATATCAATGAGGTTATTGGTAAGGAAAAGGTCTCTGAAAAAAGCAGAGTTTGGTCCAGGAAAGGGGATTCCCCCCCAGTGTTCATCCGCCGAGAGAGTGATGTTTAAGTCACCTCCCAGGATGAGGTTGGGGATGGACAGAATCCCATTGTTTGCAAGAAGAGTCCAGAAAAGAAGTTTATCATGGCAGGGGCCATATACATTTAAAAACGCCAGGTTTTGGTTGGTAGCTAAGCAACGACCCAATAGCAATATGCCACCGCAAGTCAGGTAGGGAGTCAAGTCGAGGATACCTGGGTCCCATGCCACTAACAGGCCGCCCGATTTGCCCAGGGCGCTAACAGCCACAGAGACCCAGGTAGGGCGGAAGGAGAGCAAGAACGCTCTGGACTTTTGCTCAGATGAGAGAGTCTCCTATAGAAAAATGACGTCCGGACTGGTGTGTTCGAGAAGATTATGAAAGGATGCAGATTTGAGGATGCCTCCGATTCCTCGTGTGTTTAATGAGAGAACGATCATTATTTTGAACGAGCAATGGCCTTCAATGCTCTAAGGGCCTTTCCATCCAGTGCAGGTTCTATCGGAGTAGCTTGTTGAGAAATAAGTGTCCCCTTCTTCTTCCTGGAGCTCCGTGTTTGAAGTGGAGAGAGTTCCGCACCTAGGCCATGTGACCAAGAAAAGGATTTAGGATCTTTGTCGGTATGAGAGATAGATGAAGTACCCGCGTCCAGGGAATGAGTGATGAGTTCATTGCCACGGTAAATAGGTAACTGTGTAACAGAGTCCAGATTAAAGGATGGAGTGGTCAAGGGGCTCAAATCAGGCAGCAGAGAGTCCTCACTATCAATAGGCTGGCCTATGCTAGGGAGAAACGGAGGTGAGTCTGTAGAGATGGCAGTATGGGAGGGAGCACTAGGGTGGCCAGCTGATAAGGATGGAGGGAGAGGGTGCAAAAGGGAAGATGAGCTGTGTTGACTGGGCGGTTGGGAGGTTAGGGGAAGTGTGGGGGGAGATGTGATAAGGGGTCGAGCAGTATCGATAGTCATTTGTAGGGTGCTGTAGATAGGAGTCTGCGCAGGGGGGGAAGGCTGGTTTGACACATCTTCAGGAGAGTGGGATGTAGAAGGGGGGGATGAGAATGGCGATATGCGGTTGATAGTAGTCTTTTCGGAATCGGTAAGGGATTTATAGAGAGATGGGCAATGGAGGTAAAGTTTGGTAGTCAGTGGCTCTGGTTGACCAGGCGGGGGGNGGGTGGGTCAGGGAGCGAGTGAAAAGACTCTAATGCCGGATCAGTGTCCATGTAGTCAGGGGGATTTAGATGCAAATCGTCTTCCTCAGTGGGTTTGTTCCAGGACTTACCAGGGCAAGAGCGTCGAAGATGACCAGTTTCTCGACATAGGTTGCATCTGAAAGGAAGTCCGAGGTAGTCGAGTGTCTGTAGCGTCTTGCGTCCTCTCCAGTCGATCTCCATATTTTCTGGCAGTCCAGCTGAAATATATAACTCCACCAATAACTTGCACAACTTCCTCGAAGGGCCAGTGAGGGACATAGGGTCAAAGGCAATGAACTTGCCCAGCAAGTCACCTATCGCTCTGATGGCTTCACTGTTCCAGAAGTGGAGTGGAAGGCCCGGGAGCAACACCCAAAGGTGTCTGTGATGGAAAAAATCTGTGTCTGGGTTGAAGGCCAGTCGCCAGCGCTTGATCATGAGACTGCTTCCCCCGATGAGCCAGAAAGTGGAAAGAAGCCGGGAGGCATCTTCAGGAGATCTGCAGAGGAAGCCGAGCCAACCCTTTTTGAGGTACAAGATTTCAGGACAGTAACCCAAGATCAGAGCCCAATGGGAGTTCATCCAGTCTTCTAGAGGTTGTGGGCTCATACTTTTGTATGAAATACGACCAACCAGGGAATTGAGAGACATCTTGACGAGGTCTTCTAGACCCACTCCATCACCCAAACCCAGCCTTCTGTTGTTTTTGTTTGATTTCCAAACCTTGCGACTATTAGAGGCCACTCGGTGAGGGACTGAAGGGATACTATGAACAGGAGGAGAGGAAGTTCTGTTTGAGCAGTTTTGAAGGGACCTGTCGGAGGCGGGGTGAGAGGATCTCGAGAGAGGGGTAGATGTTAGTGGAAAGGTGTCTTGAACCGCTGCACAACTGGTTTTTCCCAGAGAATCAACCTGGTCGAAAAAACCCTCTTGTTTCCAGATAAGTTCGTCAGAGGGGTGCATGAGAGCATTGGTCAGAGATTCCATTATAATAAGGGATGGGGACCGCTGCAGGTCCACTGAAAAAGTCGTATTTTGGACCAGAGTAGGAAGGAGGGGAGGATCGATGAGAGGTCGCTGTAGATGAAAGACTGTAGAGCACGGTTCAATGTAATGATGAAAAGGACCAGTCCGTTTCATAGCTAGAAGATAAGAGAAAATACCCTTCGATAGTAGACAATAAACAATACAGACGGAGTAAACAACTATCACAGGTAAGCAGAAGACTCTACAGACAAATAGCACATGACTCTCAGGTAAGCGAGGTGACTGTACGCCGGAGAGTCAAGCCGGATTCCGACAGGAGGCTATGGAGCAGGATAGAGAGTGGACCTCTGTAGGCCTAAGTATTCTCTGAAGGCCCATCCGGCCGAACCCTGTTCACCTGGTTCGCCCATCCATTGGTTATCATACACTTCCATTTTAGAAGGGAGGACTTTTTAAGATAAGTTAGTGAGAAATTTCATGAAAATTTCCAAATTCGTCAAACCAAGTTATCAAAATCTGGAATGTACTTTCAATGAAAAATTAAAAATTTTGGAATGTACACATGTGCCAAGTTTGTTCAAAAACAACATAATGATATTCCATCTTTAATTATTCATTCATGATTGACTTTGGACATTTTCCATTTTTTAACTATTTTTTTTTTTTGATTGAACTTCTATTAACTTTATGCGTGCTGCACATACCAAATGATTATATTGGCAACTTGTGACATCTGATTGGTAGTCTTGAAAGTGAACATGGGTATCGGTTTGATGGGTTTCTTGAAAAATATATCCTTTCAATACAATGGATCCTCTTTCATATATAAAACCGTTATCATCAAAATCTTCTAATAGTCTCATCTTTTGTTCTGTGCATCACATCAAATAATATTTCACATTTTCAGTGTTGTTTACAGGTGCAACCATGGAAAAAACATCTCCTGCAAATAATTGAATATATTGGACAACAATTAATTCGTGTTAGATTATCACACAAGTATGTATCTACAAGATATTTGAAAAAAATTAAACATAAAAATTTTACCTTCTCTAACAAGATCATAAACTCTATCACCATCAACTGACACTATAGTTTCATTTGATTCCATATCCTCTGAGCTTGCAAGTGGCATTTTCCCTTTTACATTAAGTTCAGTATGTCTCCAAGCTTTAACATATCATGCATTTTCGTTCTTGCAAATATCTATGGATTCTGAGTCGTCTATGCAAACTGAACAAAACCAAGAGTCATTTTGTCTATCAAATGCAAACCCATTTTGAAAACGTTTGTTTTAACTAAATGTATTTTTCTTTTCCCAGGTATTGTACTGGTGTCATATGATATTGATCTATTTACATCTTCAATTCCAACATGCCAAAAATACCTGCACAAGACAAGAACTTGTTAACTTTAAATCTCTCAAGAAAATGATTGAAGATTGAGTACAAATTTGAACACGTTCAAATTTATATATTCTGTGTACATACATGTAACATTTATATATAGACACACCTGCGCACATCCCTTGACGGATTATGTTCATGGCTTAGCGCCATGTTTCACCATTCAACAACTTGTTCAACGGATTCAAATCGATCAGCATGAGGGTTCAACTGATACATTCGAAGTGTTCGTTTTATACATGCCCCTACACCATCGTGCTCTCCTTTTCCATGACCAGTCTCAAAAAAATTCCAACAATGTGTAATGTTTAATTTTTTATGAAGATGACATAACCAATAGAATGATCGTGCAGATTTGAACTGACCCGCGCACCCATCGGACCATATCCAATGTCGATTGAATATGATTTCATGTTCTTTCAATGAATCATAAAATTGATCAAAACAATGTTGTACATAATGTGTGTCGTGTGTTCGATCATCACTTATATAAAAGTGATATTCTTTAATAACAATTCGATTGTAGTTGGTGATTTCTATGTTTGGAAGACTTCGTTGAGCATGTCTATATAGAACATGGAAAAATATGGTGACTTGATCAGAATGATAATATTCTCTCTGTAATTCTTTTTGTGCAGCGAATGTGTAATTCTCTGCAAAATCAACTACAAACAAAATTGTCCCTGGTGGAAACACTTCACGGGATTGTTTGAATTATAGATCTTTCCATTGAGCTCTATGTGAATGCTTGGTGTATTTATTGATTTCTTCCTCAAACTTCTTCAAAAACTCTATCAAGCAGATTTTATCTACCTTCAAATCAAGCCTTTTGGAAATAACATTTGAAGAATGTGGAGTCGTGCTGCTCATATATTCATATCTCTTCCAATTGACTCTTATATTAGAAAATGATTGATAATTCATATCAATATGATACTTTGAATGAAACAAACTTAGATTTCCACAACGATCAAATTTCTTTCCACCAACACATTTTTTTTTGTAAAATAAATCATCATCTTCTCTTTCACATAGAATTTCAGATATAAAAACATGGAATGTGGAAGGAGGAGGTGAACCTGGCCTTAAAGTTTTACCAAAATCCAAAAAAATGTCATAATACAACTCAAACTCCACATGATAACGACAACAACACGTGTCACGGACAATGATGGGTCTAACCAACCATGGTTTTTGTTGCACAAATGAATTGATGGAAATTTTAACTTTTTTGTGCTCTTCTTTGAACTTATTAAACAAATCTATTTGTTTCATTGGCAATATATGTTTTGGATGTTCTTCATATTGATTTCGTGCTATTCTTCATCGCAATACATCCCTTGTATGTGGTGAAACACAAGATTCTTCCAACCAACAATTACAGGCCAATTCTTTAACATTTTATGCAAGTCTATCTTTGTAGGGTTGTCTAGAAATCATTGTCCAACAAGCCAATTCATCATTTACATCTATTTAGAAACGGAATTTTCTATGTTTGTGTAATGTTTTTCTTGACGTTCCCATCGTTTTTGCCATGTGTAGTGTCAAATGATCTTTTATATTGCTCCCTGAAACAATTGTTGTTTGTAACGTTTTACGTGCAACAAGGACGTCTTCTTTTCGAGATTTTCCAAAATATTTTAATACATCAGTTATATTGTTAAAGACATTATGTTGCACCTTTGTATCCTTTGTCGACTTTTGAATACCCAATAATGATGTAGCTTCTTTTAACTTTCTTGACTTCAATAGACAAAGTAAAAGTTGAGCATGTACTGTTACTGATTCATCTTTGAAAAAAGTATTATACATGTTCTTAGTTCGATATCTTATATAATGCTTAGCTTTTTTCTTCCCAAATTTGTCAGTATCAACATTTTCTAATATTTCATCATCAATGTTGATAGATTCTCCTGCATATTTCAATTTAAAGTTTATATTAAAAAATATAACCCGAACACAAATTCACTAAGTTATATATACTTGAGCGTTCATCCTGTATTAATCTAAATTTATGTACATAACTATAGGTGATTCGTCTTCTGATTCAATTTCGGTTTCAACGTCTTCTGCTTCAATTTCGATTTTAACGTCTTCTTCGACATTATGAGACAAATCTATTTATGTTTTTTGAAAAACATCAAGTTGTAATTACAATCAATTATATTATTTACAATATTTTAAATTTGAATTCTATACTTTGAATTTTGTACTTTCTGAATACAGTCTCAATGTGTGTCGTGTGCTCGATCATCATATGTGTATGCATACCTAGTTGAACTTCTTCTTGTCGAAAATCTCTATTGACATTATCATTGTTTCTTTCTTCAATATTTGCACGTTCTTGTTTATTTCTCCGATAAAGCTCTTTCCTTTGTTCGATTTGGCGAGTATCATCTCGAGTGTGATCATATTTTCTCTTGTGAAAACTTTTGTTTCCCATGAATTTTTTAGTTATCTGTAAAAGATATGTTCAACAAAGACATCACCATGAAAAAATGCTCAACATTTATCTTTCAACATATAAATTGTTATTCCAATAAAAACTTGAACAAACATCAATTACCTTATTCAACAAAAACCAAAAGGATGATTCGAAACTTTGTTTAAGTGCTCTAGAAAACCACCATGTATCGATATCGATCCTCTGATTAAGCCTATAGAATAGAGGGAAGAAATAAAGAAAGAAAAGAATACAGCTGCAATCAATAATAGAAATGCTTTGAAATCCCTATCCTCGAGCTTATATATGTCTCTCCATCCGATGAATTGTGTTAAATGTGTTCGGCCGAAAGCCTATTTATACAATTTGGCGCAAAAGGAAACTATATGACATGTCGTTTCATTTTTTCCGACGGACAGAATTCGTTCGACAGTCTTTCGGCCGAAAGAATGGTTTTTCGGCCAAAAACCTTGGAAACCGTTTAGCTTTGACGGTTTCCATTAGATTTTATTCTTTCGACCGAAACATTATGTTTTCGTCCGAAAAAAGGAAATTGGGACTAAAAACTAAAACCAAAGAATTTCCCCAAGCTTAACTGAACTTTGGAGGTTGCAGACTCCTGCAAATACTGAGAATTTGGTTTTGAAATTCACACCAGCATTTCCAAAACTGAATCTACTTTCAATTCCTATAATTTGTTTTCATTTTCTTTATTTTTATTTAATTTTATTTAATTTAACAAAAAAAAATACTACATAATATTTTCAACAGACACTATGATTCGGTGAAATAAAATATCGGTATCTCTAAAAATGTACAGTGAAAATTTTGGAAAAAAATATATTCATAATCCTTAAACTGTTCTTTTCAAAAGGGTATATTTAGATTTTAGTTTTAAGTAAAAATTAAGATAGATACAATGTGTAGAAAAACATGTGTTTAAAATCTGCAACGTTTTCAACTTGGTCAACTTCAAGAAATTCGAGAAATTATAATATTCATCTGTTAGATTCAAAATTATAGTCATAATAAATAGAGTCTCTGTAGATTGTTGCAGTATATTTCGTTTCTTAAAAATACAAGTTTAATAATAGATACATTGTTGTAGAAATAAGTAACTCATTATCATTCATTTCATGTTTAAGGAACATACTGTTAAACAATTGTCAAATTGACATATCAAATCGTGATAAATTTTTTTTGAAAAATAGTCATTGGAAAGTTAACACAATTATTCACAAGTTTTGTTTTTACTGTAAAGTGAAATTCTAAATAAAAAAAAATACTTTTGTATGCCGGAAGTTGAATAACTTGTGAAAATACAATTTTTTTTCTCATAAAACAAGCAAAAGTGTAACCCATCTTCATGATTTCACCTAGGGACGAATCTCATTACTTCTGGTTGGTAATTGTTTCATTGTGGGCCGATTTCTCCATGGTTTCTTGGTTGACTGAGGCACAAAGATAGTTTGTATCAGTTTGACAATTATTCTCTCTATCTGGGTCGAATACCTCAGGAGAACATTTATTATTTGGGTTGCATTCAACTCAGTTTGGGGGCAAGTTACAGTGGTAAAGAGACCGAATACAAGTGGCCAACACCTACAGGACTGCTGCTTTGTATTGGGCTTTCTATTTATTGTTTGTTGGGTTGAATTGCTTGTTTACATACCTGTACCATCAACAAGAAGATGATGCACTCAAATTGTCTTGTCTGGGCATAATATTGCTCTTATTTCACAGAAGCAACCTACAACAACTTA
Organism: Picea engelmannii; assembly: GCA_009831015.1. NCBI lineage: Eukaryota > Viridiplantae > Streptophyta > Pinopsida > Pinales > Pinaceae > Picea > Picea engelmannii. The sequence goes on from ML785488.1 coordinate 187,944, forward strand.
TATCAGGTTCTCTATTGTCTTATTCTATACTGGTTATTGATATTTTAATTGTACTTCGTTGTCATAGAATATTAAATAAATATCTGTGGTGTTTCCTTAATTACATCAGTTGTGTGTTGTGGGATTTATACTTGTTGTTGCATACCTTTGCTGTGTAAAAAGGGAGTTCTTTTTTGGCATATTAAACCATACATAACCCACCCATAACACTTCAACAAACAATTAAAACATCACAAAAACAAATTGGGATTTTAACAGTGTAAGGACACCTACAACCAAAGTGTTTGACGAAATTTAATACTCAGAAAATCCCTGTATGTTGTTACAATAGTGAGGAATTTGTGACAACAATACTTAAGGAATATTACAATGGTATCAGAGCATGTTCCTCTACATCTGTGGCTTTGAGAGGCACTTGTAATCGGATTTATGAGACCAAAAGACGAGCATACCATTACCTAGAGAAGACGTAAGGGAAGAACACCAGATCCCCCCGTGTGAAAAGAAGACGAAGTGGTTAGAGAAGAAGAAACATGAGAAACAACACCATCTATCATACTTAAGGGAAAATAAACTATGGGGGAAGAAGATTGTTAGAAAAACAGGACCGCGGAGCAATAAAATAAAACAAATGTAGAAACAAAACACAGAAGACACACAATACAAGAGAGACACAGATTTACGTGGTTCACCCAGTGTGGACTATGTCCACCAGAGAAATTGCCAGGTCCTTCCTTTATTATTATCCAGCAAATGAAGGGATACAATCTACAGCAAAACCCACTGTAACTTCCTCTTCTTTCTCTCACAGTCTCCTCTCTCATAATACAATATTCACCATCATCCATAGCCACAATACATTTCCCTCATAAAAGAGGGTTGCCTTCTAGGGCAAAAAACCCTAACATAATCTCTACCGTTAGATCTGCGACCTTATAATGAACGGTCCAGATTTACAATGAAATTACAATATACTTTTACAAGGCAATTTTTGCTTCGGGGGCTTCGCCCCCGAACCCCCGCTAGGGGCCCACTTGCCCCCAGACCCCCCAGCCGGGGGGATAGGCCCCCCGGACCTTGCAAAGGGGGTACCCCCCCTTTGCACTCCCTCGTGTGGAAGAGTGTACATACTTCTGGGGTGTAAATACTTCATGGGGTATAAACACGACTGAAATCAAGGACCTCTGAATCAGGAAGATAATCAAGCTCCACAACCAACAATCTCCCACTTGGAGACTGATCTCAACAACTCCACCGTTGTTGTATATGCTGGACTCTGAACCTTCTTGGACCTAGCAAATTTCTCATCTTCATCTTCATTCTTGAAG
>ML785488.1:193538-207467 GCA_009831015.1 Picea engelmannii
TGGGGGCCCGCTTGCCCCCAGACCCCCCAGCCGGGGGGATAGGCCCCCCGGACCCCGCAGAGGGGGTACCCCCCCTCTGCACTCCCCCACGTGGAAGAGTGTACATACTTATGGGGTGTAAATACTTCATGGGGTATAAACACGGCTGAAATCAAGGACCTCTGAATCAAGAAGATAATCAGGCTCCACAACCAACAAAGATGATGCCACGATCAACAATACTTTGTTCAATATTTTGAATGATTTAGACAAGGTTCAAAAGGTCATGATGGACCTTATGGGGCAGCTAGCTAAGAATTGCTTGGAGGGACCAACAAAGCAGAATTAGAATGGTGATGAGGGATCAAACAATGGAGAGGGTATCCATTCACACACTACCATGCAGAGCCACCCCCACTTGTACACCAAATCCCCCAGACCCACTTTGCCTCAATTTTTGGGGAATGATGCCGCGGGTCCATTGATGCAGGTTGATCAAGATGAGCACTATAGGGCATATTTAGAGGAGTATAGGAGGTTGGGAGATGATTTCCACTCAGCCATGTATTTTGTAGAGTTCTGCAATATGAAGAGAAGAAACTGATCGAGAGGGCCCATGAGGGCCATGACACAAAATTTTGAGTTGCAGCATACCCTTGGGAAGGTCACCATTTTGAACTTTGATGGCAACTCTAAATGCTCCGCGAGATCATGGGTGCAGAAGCTTGATGCTTACTTCTAGCTGCACCAGATGACAGAGACCGATGCCATTAAGTTGGCCACCTTGCACCTGGATGGTGAGGCCCATAAGTGGTGGTACCATGGGTTAGTCACCTTGGGACATGCCGGGGTTACCTCCTACACGTACTTCACATAGAGGCTCATCGAGAGATTTGACAGGAAGGATCTAGAGCTTCACTTCAGAGAGTTGGCTGATCTCAAGCAGACATGTATCCCAAAGGCTTATATATCTGAATTTTAGAGGGTTGTTGTGATGGTGACATACATTTCAGAGACCCGTTTGGGGATGATGTTTGTTGAGGGGATATTGGAGCCTCTATGAGGATGGGTCAAGGGTTACAAACCTACCTCTTTACAGGATGCAATGAACAGAGCTTGTGACATGCAGGATGCAGTACCTAAAAGTCGATTTCTACCCAAACCCATTTTTACCCCAAAGACTAAGGAGACCAGACCACCTTAGAGAGATTGGGACGAGAAGCCCAAACTGGATGAAGAGATTAGGAGAGAATTGAGGAAAAATAAATTGTGTTTCAATTGTAGGAACCATGGGCACCACAACATAGATGCGCTGGGAAGGACAAAACGACCAAGGACCATTACATTGAGGTATACTCTGATAGTGACAGTGACAGGGATGAGAAGGTGGAGCAGGAACAGGACCAGGGACATCCAACATCAGGAGAGGAGTCTTCATAGGCTGGGGCTAAGGGCCCAGTCATGGCCTCGATGTCAAAATTTCTAAGGTATTATACCCTGGGTCAGAACTGTCCTACAGGGGCACAAGGTGACAGTCTTGATTGATGGGGGAGCAACCCATAACTTCATTGACGCTAACATAATCGAGAGGAGAGGAATTCCGACAAAGGAATTCAATGGGTTCACGGTAGTCATACTAGGAGGCCACCAGATGAGTTGCACCAAGTGGATTCCCAAGCTCACAATACCCATGGGAAACTACTCAATGAAAGATGATTTCTTTGTGGTGGATGTACCAGACACTAGGAGATACACTACTGATCATAAGACCATGGAGATGGAGTTCACAGGCTCGGATGACAAGAAAGTGGTCCTACGAGCCATGCACTAGTACCTGCCGAAGATTGTGTCATCGTACAACATGAAGGCAGTCATGAGGCATGGTGATATAGAGTGGGTTGTAGAGTGTTTTATTTTTAACAGAGAGCTACCAGTTGCAACAACTTCCAGTAGTACTCCATTGGACTTATATTACAGATGTTTTGTAAAACTTTTATGTAAAACAATGTCTAAATTTAGATGAATCTCTGATTGGAATCCCTCTCAATTTTCATTATTTAAATTCTTTTCCATTAAATTTTATTATTTTTACATTAGCTTTTGTAAAACTTTAATGTAAAAGATGTTTAAATTAAATTATCTTCTATTAAATTTTATTATTATGACATTAGCTTTTGTAAAACTTTGATTATTATGACATTAGCTCCTTGCGTTTTTAACGTGGGAGATATGAGATTTAATTTCAGGCCTGTGATCACGACATGCACACCGTTTGAGGTTTTTGCGTTAAAAATATTAACATCTGCACACTATCACAATGTTATTTTTACAAGTATAAAAATATATTGTACAACTGCAATTCTTTACCTGTAATTTATGTGCATTTTCCGTTTTTTACCTGCCCTGCCATTCCATTCCTTGTTTTTAGTTAAATTTCCATAGGTTGAATTACTCATTGGTGCGGCTTGGATCAAACGTTGATGGTGTTTACCGTGACAAAGAGCAGTCATATTATTAATTCCAAACGAGCTTAAAACGTTAAGCAAACAGATAATTCTAATGCGAGAAATTGTTATGAGAAAGAACAATTTGATCCAAATAATCGAGTAAATACAATACAATTCCCGCGTTCACATGATGAGCCTGTTAGTTTTTGGATGGGAATCCAGGCCGGCCTGGACTTGTATGCCCAAAGATTTGTACATCTCAATAACCACCTTCGTATTGAAGTCTTGCACAGCCATCCTCCGCGCAGGCTTTGACCTAATCGTGCATGATCGGGTGAAACCCATCATCATATCGACATATGCGTCTCTCATTCTTCTTCCCCATGACTTTGCAGCCGTTCGAACAACTCTGAGCCTCAGCTTGGGCACCGCCTTCACCTTCCAAACCAGAAATACGCCTGTACCCTTACGCCGGCCCAGTTTGGCTATTCGCATGCGGTTTGATCTTCCTCCTCCATGGAGGCGTGTGTATTTTCTCCTCTGCATAAATCTTTTAACCCACGTAGAACTCCCGGCACTGCTGCTGTGAGCTGCCATGCCATCATCATCCCAATATCCCATCCTCCACTGCGCGACACAACAGCAATCTGTTATAACCAGTAGCTTTGTCTTCTCTGCCCTTTCAATAACCTCCGGTACACTACTTATAGTGGGATAAGCCCACCCAAGCCTTGTAGTCAAAGGTCAGGAGGCATACTTATAATTGAGCGGCCAGTCAAAGACTACGGCCATAAATTGTGTAGACTTTTATGTCATTAAATCTTTTCTTTTATATGTCGTCGGCCCGCCGCCCGTCGGTCCAATTCTCTTCATTCATTCAGCAATGTTTTATTACGTGGCTTTACAGTTTGAAAAAATCTTCGTTGACTTTACACTAATATATTATCCGACAGCCTGGTGGTAGGCGGTTCACCGGTGGAAGCAGCGTTAGAATTTAGATTTTTGTTTACCAGTCAAACAATTTTTTTTTTTAGGTTTTAAGTATCTATATTTCCTGTCAAAGAAGGTTATGCTTAAATTTTTATAATGAAGTTTTGATTAAAAAGTTATTATCTAAAAAAATTTATCATATCTCAAAAGAGATAAGAAGAATATATAGCAAGGAAGGATAAGATTTTTAAGATTTTTTTTAAAAAACTTGTGGAAGAAATAAAACTTCTATTGAAATCAGTTAAAGAACATGTGTTTTTTTACATTAAGAAAAAAATAAATAAATAAAAAGACTTCTCCTGTTATATTTAAAAACATGAAGCCAACCCTACATCAATCTTCACAAGGGAGATTATCTAACTAGATTATCTAACTATAAGTATACATTTTTAAGCTATGTAAAGAGATTTTAGATCATGAAAAAAACTCTTTGAGTTGACATAAAGAAGTCACAGGTTTGGAGTTTAAAAAGCAATTCACTTCTGAGATGTAGATTGATATTCCAAATTTGTATAAAAATTCAGAAACAACAACATCATGACTCAAAAGTGAATAATTTTTTTCTTAAATATAATTTTTTAAAATCTATTATGTTTAAGCATGCTAAGAAAATATCATGTCAAATTTTCAAACTAAAATTATGAAATAGTGATAGAAAAATTGAAAATTATGATCCATATTTAAACCTCAAAGAGATGCTATGATTTATTTTTTTCTATACAGAAAAAGAAAAAAAACTTACAATGAATGTAACTAAAACCATGTTTACTTTAAGGTAAACTAAATAAATAACATTAAACCTTCAACTTAAATGTAAAATTCTGAATGTAAAATTTCTAGCCAATAAAGTGATTCAATAAATCCTTCATATTAACAGTTATATAAAAGAATTTCACTCTATTAAATAGTATAACTTTAAATTGACAATTTTACAAGATCTCTACAACCCATGAACACTCATAAATTGGTAGAAATAAGCCCTATCATCCCACCATCACTCTTGTGCAAGACCCACATGCATGAGAACACTCATTTAGATTCGATCCCACAACTTGAAGCACTACCTCGCTATAAGTATACCCATGCCCATGCACCACGATAATCTAATCTAAAATGACGAATCTATTTGGATGCACCATGAATCTATTCTTATATTAAAAACAACAATTTTGTCCAACTCAAAATTTTAATTTCAACTAAACTAAAGAAAACAAACTAAAAAAATATCTAACTATATAAACTTTTAACCTTCTTCACAAGCCCTTATCTTTGAATCTATACTCGTACCCTTTATACTAGGTTTCCCAACAGTGAGAGTAAGCTGTTGAAATACACTTGAAAAAAGAACAAGCTAAAGCATAGCGATCTTCATAACGTAGTCTCTTCTATGCCTTTGAAACTATTCAAAATTCATGGATGGGAAGAATTAGGAGACAGTGGAGAGTATTAATATAACACAGATACAAAGTCCTTCGTCTCTTCTATGCCTTGGTGACTATTCAGAGTTCAATGATGGGAGGATTCAGTAGACGGTGAAAAGCATTCATATAACAAAGATACAAAGTATTCATATGCATGTCCATGGAAATAACGTGCTACTCGTGCCGTGACTGGCCTAATCAAGAGAAAAAACCCTGAAATTTTAGCCACTTGAAGACGTGTACAACTCCACAACTAACTGCATTAAGGATAATTAAATTATATTAGCTTGTCAAATATCCCATCACAACTGTAAAATTAATGGCATTAAGGCTATTGTAATAATATTTGGATGGGAAAGATGTAGACTGGTTTCCTGGCTGGTGGCTCGGTGCAGGAGTTAATTCTCATAAACCATCTCTGACACTTGTTCCTTATGATATTCCTGATGCCAAATGAACAATGAACAAGTGTAGAGTTTAGCCAGATTGATAACGATCATGGACGGTGAGGAGTAATCCATCTACATATACAAAAACAATCAAAGTTTCCCCATTGGTATCACCCCTGTAATGGTGGCACGTGTCACTTCTTTATTTTCTCTGTACTTTGACCTCTGACCAAGTTTGACTAAAACTTTGATCGCAGATAATTTTTGCATACAAACTCTGTTTGACGAGTCATTTGTACCATTGGAAAGATGATGACGGGCTCTACACATTGACAACATTTTCAAGATGATTTGAAGCATTTGTATTTTGAGCATTTCCGAACCATTTTGGACCTCTGTTGATGTTCTGGATCTTTTTGCACCTCTACCATCATTCCGAATCCTCCTGGATCAAGGATGGGCCACCTATGTTGTTTATTGACCTTCCCAAGTTCATACTTGAAAGCATTTTCCACTGACTTCCCCCATTTTTTGTGCAAATTATCTCGAACATGTAGAAATATGAGAATGAAATGTCGAAGCGATAAAATATGGGATCCCTTGTTCTATGAACATTAGGGTAAAATTATTGGGCCAACTAAGTTTTATTTCCTACGAAAGGATGGTAAAAGGGGAGAATGCAAGGATCTTGAATTAGAGCTACATGCCATCATGCTTGTGGATGCTTCCTCTAACATGTATTTTTCCATTTTAAAGACATAATCCAATATACCACATGCTTGCAACTTAAGGCATGTACTCCATCAAAGGCCATTTATTTCATTTATGAAAATGGTAGACATAATATATACATGCAACTATATAGATAATTGTGGAAACAATGAATTTTTAGATTTAAATGTATTTTTAATTTATGACCAATAGCGGTCAAACCAAATAAAATTAGTCATATCAATATATTTACCCAATCATAATTTTAATGGTACATGGGAGATAGCTTAGTTTCAGTGGAGTTTGGTTTTCATAGGGCTACTTAATCGATTTCAATGGGATTCTTTATTTTTCCCCATTTAAACTAAATTAAATTAAATTGTTTATCTTTCTTCAATCAAATTAAATTATTGAAATCATAAAATATATTGTTCATTTAAACTAAATTGTTTATCTTTCTTCATTTAAATTAAATTATTAAAATCATAAAGTACATTGTGAGTTTTGTTGCATGGGTTTTCTAGACTAGTATCTCTCACACTGATCCAAAGAAACTAACTCATCACTACCTAGTGTGAGAAACCTGATCATCAACAAAAAAATATTTCAATCTTTATGTACATTTAAAGTATACTTTTAATTTTACTTGTGAATATACTTTAATCTTTATGACCTTTCATTCAAATTAAATTATTGAAATCATAAAGTACACTGTGAGTTTTGATGCATGGGTTTTCTCGACTAGTATCTCTCAGACTGATCCAAAGAAACTAACTCATCAATACCTAGTGTGAGAAACCTGGTTAGCTACCAAAAAAATATTTCAATCTTTATGTACATTTAAAGTATACTTTTAATTTTACTTGTGAATATACTTTAATCTTTATGACCTTTCTTGTTACAAGGATAGGTACACCTATTGAAAACTTCCATATTAATCAACTTTTTAATAAAAAAATATGTAATGTGTGGGTGAGATTTAATGAGAGAGGAATATTCTTCATCATGTCTACTAAATTGAAGGTTGAAATTTAATGTCATAATCCTCACGCATGTCGAAAACTTCCATATTAATCAACCTTTTAATAAAAAATATGCAATGTGTGGGTGAAATTTAATGAGAGAAATATTCTTCATCATATCTACTAAATTGTCGAAATTTAACGTGAAAATTAATACCAAAGTTGTGAAACCCATCAAATTTGACGGACCTTCAGGTTTTGAAATTCCAAAATTCCAACCCTAGTCCTTCAGATAAACTTCCACCGTGACACACATACCGCTAGGCCGTCTGATATTATATTAGTGTCTGCAGTCAACGAAATGTTTTCTTCAAAATGTAAAGCCAAATGATAAAACACTATCTGGTTAAGAGAATTGGGCCTACGGTCATATCAAAATATTTAACGACGTGCAAGTCTGCAAAATTTATAGACGTAGAATTTTCCAACTACGAGTCAACAAAGTAAAACTCTAAACCATATCACTTTGTCCTTGTGATAACTTCCACCCAGGGTTGGAATTTGATGGGAAAAATGACCATCATAGAACATTTTACCCGTTATTTACGATCAAACTCCCCCCCAACCATCTTTCCAAACGGGCAATCGGGTCCCCTGAACGTATTTATGAAGGACATTTTTTTTATAAAACGTTAATATAGTCTGCTCCGCCCCTGGAAATGTGTTGGAGGCTATTGCTTCCCAAATGTCACGTACCGTCCATGATCGTTCTCGGTCTGGATAAACTCTACACTTGTTCATTGTTCACTTGGCATCAGGAATATCATAAGGAACAAGTGTAGGTGATGGTTTATCCGAATTAACTCATGCACCGAGCCACTCGCTAGGGCAACCAATCTACATTGTATCATATCTATGTGTTTTCTATATTTCCTTTTTTTAATGTGTATCAGGGCATATTTATAGCAAGGTAGTGCTTCAATTAGTGGGATCGAATCTAACTGACTGTTCTCATGCATGTGGGTCTTGCACTTCTTGCACAAGAGTGATGGTGGGATGATAGGGCTTATTTCTAGCCGATTTATCAACATTCATGGATTGTAGAGATCTTCTGGTAGTAGAATTGTTAATTTAGAATTTTTCTTGACCTCAAAAGAATGCCTTCATAATCAAATATCATAGCTCACAATTTTTTCGTGTAAAAGTGGGAGGTTACATATTTGAAGTAGAAGCCATGGTTTCTCCTTTCAACATAGATGTTGCTCTTATAAAATTACCGTGATCAACTTGCTCTGATACAATATCTCGAATTTGTAGCGCCCAATATACTTCTGCACAACTTAATGTTGTGTTCTGAGTTTTCAAAAATTTCTGCGTGATGACTAACTTAACTATAAATTGCATGTTGTGTTAAAACAACGTGATGTGTGATTTCATTGTGTGGTGTAATAAAACAACTTGCTAATACTAAACTTTATATTTTCTGAATATATGATAGAATTCAAAGACTTTAAATCATTCATACACAAATCACAACAACACACACATAACTGATGTATTACTGATTTAAGTGTTGTGCGTTGTATCACAGACTTGGTGTTGTGCAAAATTATAGAATGTACTGAAATAAAGAGCTTCGGCTCCAACAACTTCTTCATACTTACAAACACTGAGCTTGTGCTCTCAGACTTCTCTAACCTTCTCATCAGTTGACGCTGCTTCTTATGCCTATCATGTGTATCTCTCTCTCTCTCTCTATATCTCTCTCTCTCTCTTTGCATATCGACTACTTACAAACTCAAATATATATAAGACTAAGACTGATACTTCCTACAAAAGCTAACCGAATTAACATTTAAGACACAAATAAATTCGACCGACTCTTATCTACTTAACTAGACTCGAGAAAGATTAACATCGACTTCATTAAATAAGACCCCTTCTTGCCGACTGACCAAAAACTAAGTTTGCATAAACGTAAGCGTAAACTAATGAAATATAGTTGCAAACTGACAAATTGATTGACTAGAAAATCAGTGAAGACGTAAAAATCATTGACTTGTAATTACTATTTCCAACACTCCCCCTTAATTATAAGTAGGTGGGATTTACATGACACAAAAATTTTACATCAAAAGTTTGAATTTGCTTGAACTGTCAATCATATGTCACTGTGCAGACTCCCAAACTACTGCACAGATGGTGAAATGCATCCCTTGCTAAAGGTTTTTTAAATATGTCTGCAATTTGTTCTTTTGACCTGCAAAAATCTAAACATATCTCTTTATTATTCAACAATTCTCTGATAAAATGATACCTCGTATCAATGTGATTTGTTTTCTTGTGAAACACATGATTCTTTGATAACATGATGGTGGAATTTTTGTCACAAAATACTGTTGTTGGTTCCTGCTGTTCCCACAACAAATATTTTAACATTCTTCTCATCCAAACTTCTTGACAAGCTGCGCTTGTAGCTGCGAGGTACTCGGCTTCTAATGAAGAAAGAGTCACAATGGGTTGCTTCCTTGATTCCCATGATATTATACCTGTTCCAAACTGAAATGTATACCCAAAGGTACTTTTTCTGTCATCTATGCTTCCTCCACAATCTCTATTAGTGTATCCAATGAGTCTGAAATCTTCTAAAGTAGAATACCTAATGCCAAAATATTTTGTTTCATTCACATATCTCAGAATTCTCTTTCCTACCTTCAAATGGGATTCTTTTGGAGTTTCCAAGAACCTTGAAATTAGGCTCACTCCATACATAATATCAGGTCTTGTTTCTATTAGATACATAAGGCTTCCTACCATCCTTTTAAATAGAGTGGGATCCACCTTGGACCCTTCATCTTCCTTGCTTAACTTCAATCCTGTTATGACAGGTGTTGGGGCTGCTTTGGAATTTATCATATTGAATCTTTTCAAAATTTCATGAGCATATTTATATTTTGATATAAATATACCAGCATTAGATTGGTGAAATTCAATACCCAGAAAATATCTCATAAGCCCCAAATCCATCATTTCAAATTCATTCTTCCCAACTTACTTAAATTCTTCTATGCCAAAATCTCTTGTAAAAATAAAATCATCTACATATAAGAAAACAATTAACATGTTACCTTGCTTATTTTCTTTGATGTACAATGTTGGCTCAAATTCACTTCTCTAAAATCCATTTTGAATGAGGTAGGAATCTATGCGACTATACCAAGCTCTGGGAGCTTGCTTTAATCCATACAATGCCTTCTTCAATCTGTACACTTTGTTTTCCTACCTTAAAATCTCATATCATTGTGGTTGTTCCACATATACTTCTTCTTCTAAATGTCCATTCAAAAATTATAACTTTACATCCATTTAGTAAATATGCCATTTGTTCTGCACAACAATGGACAACACAATTTTGAATGTGTCCATGCACGCAACAAGCACAAACGTTTCATTGAAATTAATTCCAGGTTGTTGTGTAAAACCTCTTGCAACTAGCCTTTCCTTGTGCTTCTGCATCTTGATTGGTATTATAAATCCATTTGACACTTATCACACCCTTATATTAAGGTATATATACCAATTTCCATGTATGATTATTCTCTATGCATCTGATTTCTTCATCCATGGCTTGATCCCATACATCATCTTTGACAAGTTCTTCAAAAGTTAATGGATCATCTATGTGTGAAAACAGAGAAAAAATTGAAAACGAGTTTTGTGTGTCCTCATTATAGATATCTCACAGACTTCTTTCCTTCCTTGGTAACAAACTTGCTAATGTTGTATCTGGAGATGTATAACTACTTGGACTTCTTGCCGGAGTTTGTTGCGTTGTAGGTGTGGACTGCACACCTGGTGATCTTTCTAGAATAGTTTTTGTTGCGCTTTGTGTCACAGTTCTAGGAGTGGAAGGAACTATTCACTAATTCGCACATGGTGTTTGAACCAATTCTTCTTCTATGTCATCATGCTCTATAGCATCAATAATTTTGATTGTCTTTTCTATGCTTCTATCCCATGATTCATTCTCCACAAACTGAACATCACAAATGATTATGACCTTTCTTACGACAGGGTCATACAACTTGTATGCTTTTGTATCTTCAGAATACCCAACAAATATACATTTATGTCCTGTTTTCTAGCTTCTTTCTCAACTCATTTGGAACATGTGCATATGCGACACAACCAAAACAATTTAAGTGCGCCACATTATGCTTCATACTTGTCCAAGATTCTTGATGAAATTTGTTCTTCGCACTCTTGCCAGACATTTGTTCATGATGTATACTGCAGTTTCTAATGCTTCATCCCAATACTCATTTGAAAAATGTTTGGCTTCCAACATACTACACGCCATTTCCATGATGGTTTGATTCTTCCTTTCTGCGACACCATTCTCCTATGGTGTATATCGCGCGGTGAATTGCTTGTATATGCTATGAACTTTACAAAAGTTCTTAAACTCTCTTGAAATGTATTCTCCTTCTCTATCAATTCTTAGAACCTTGATGTAATAACCACTTTACTTATCCAAAAGTGATTTGAACTACTAAAAACAACCCAATGCGTCAGATTTATGTTTTAGAAAATAAATCCATATTTTTCTTGAGAAATCATCAATAAATGTCAGAAAATATGTATTGACTCCTATAGATGGTGTTTTCATTGGTCCACAAATGTCTAAATGTATGATTTTTAGTGGATTTGTTTCTCTGTATGACTTGCCAACTGGAAATGATTCTCTATGCTCCTTTCCAAAAATTCATGCTTCACATATTCTTTCTGGTTTTTCAACTAATGGAAAACCTTTTACCATATCCTTTGTGTGTAGCAACTTCATACCTCCAAAGTTTAAATGTACAAATATGAAATTCCATAGCCATGAATCATCCTTCACTTCATATTGGAATGTTGCCTACATCTCTGCGTCATTTTCTTCTTCTCTCTTGGTACTGTGTGCACTAGTTTTTCCTTCCTTGGATTTGTGCACACTTTCTATTGTAAATGCAATGTCTAACTACACTTCTTATCCTTTACCAACAACTTGTGCTATATTTTTCTTCTTGGCTAGTTTCAATGTCAATGGGAAAATTCTGTTACTTGTCATTTGGATTCTCACAATAAGTTGATTGCTTGGACATCTATCCATAATCACATAATGATTATCTTCCATGTAGATTCTATATCAATTTTGTAAAAAATTTCTCGTTCTCATCAAATTATGCTTCAGACCATAAACATAATATACATCAGGCAAAACATTTTTTTCTCCTTGTTTAGTTAGAACGTTAATACTTCATTTGCCTAAGATAGTGACTTGGATATATGTTCCAAGTATAACTTTAGTTTGGACTGACTTATCCAAACTAGAAAACAATTCTAAGTTTCCTATCATGTGGTTACTACAACCTAAATCTAGATACCATATGTTACATGGACTTTCTTGAGAAACATTGCATTCAACTGGGGAGACTATAGGTATTGCTTCAACACGCGCCACAAACATAGGTATGGAGGAACTATTTGCATTGTGTGACTGATATTGTCCTTTCTTGTTCTGATTATACTGTCTCTTCTTGCACTCAAATGCATAATGTCCATACTTTTTAAAATAATGGAACCAAATCTTTGATTTATCAAATTTTTGATTACTTGGTTGACTGTTATTTGGATTTTGATTTCTTCCACCGGTATTTCTAGGACTGCTACTGCATCCACCTCTGACATAAATTATTCCTCTACCTCTAGAGTTAGCTGTCCCCCCTTCCTCTTCCACGACTTATAGATGATTGTGCATAAAATGCATTCTCTAATGACATATTTGACCTATTCAATATTTGTTCATGATTAGTGAAGGAAGCTTGAAGTTCATCTAGACTAAGTTGACTCAATTCTTTGTTCTCTTCTAAGGTCACAACAAGAGTATCAAATTTAGGAGGAAGACTCCTAGGTACTTTCTAAACAACTTTTCTGTCTTCTATGGTTTCACCATGAGACTTAATCTAATTTATCAAGCCAATGACATGGGTGTAAAATGAATCTATTGAATCTATGTATTTCATTGACAGAGTTTCAAAATCTCTTCTAAGAATTTGTAATTTTGAAGTCTTAACTTTTTCCATACCTTGATAAGAGGTTTGTAGTATGTCCCATGCTTCCTAGGCTCTCTTTGTTGATGCAAATCTTGGGAGTATACTCTCATGCATGGATTGATGTATGTAAAATATCACCTTTCCATCCTTCTTCCTTTGATCTTTCAAAACATCCTTCTCAACTGATGTGAGTGCATTATATGCTTCCTGATCTGCTGGTTCCACATAGCCATTCTCGATTATCTCCCATACATCTTGACCTCAGAATACTGACTTCATAGTCAAAGACCATAACTCATAGTTTTTCCCTGTAAAAGTGGGAGGTTTCATATTTGAAGTAGAAGCCATGGTTTCTCCTTTCAACAGAGCTACTGCTCTTATAAAATTATTCTGATCAACCTTCTCTTGGATCTGTAGCCCCCACTATACTTCTGTGCAACTCAATGCTATGTTTTGAGTTTTCAATTTTTTTTGGGATGACTAACTTAACTATAAATTGTGCGTTGTGTTAAAACAATGTGACACATGATTTCATTGCGTGGTGTATTAAAGAAACTTGCTAATACTAAAATTTATATTTTCTGAATATATGATAGAATTCAAAGACTTTAAATCATTCATACACAAATCACATCAACACACAAATAAATGATGTATTACTAATTTCAGTGATGCGCGTTGTATCACATACTTGGTGTTGTGCGGAGTTACAGAATGCACTGAAATACAGAGCTTCGACTCCAATAAATTCTTCAGAATTATAGACACTGAGCTTGTGCTCTCAGACTTCTCTAACCTTCTCCTCATCTGCTACTGCTTCTTATGCCTATCCTATATATCTCTCTCTCTATGAATATCGACTACTTACAAACTAATATATATATAAAAGACTAATACTGAGACTTCTTATAGAAGCTAACCAGCCTAACATTTAA
>ML785488.1:207574-223553 GCA_009831015.1 Picea engelmannii
CTAATTTTGCATATATGTAAGCATAAACTAATGAAATGTAGTTGCAGACTGAAAAACCGACTAACTAACAAATTGGGAGAGACATAAAAATCACCGACTTGTAATTTCTATTTCCAACAGAGTTGTAGTTAGGCCAATTTTATGATGATGATGGTTAACTTTCACTGAGACTAAAATTGGTCTATTGGACCTTAATAAAAGCATTAAGAACATTAATTTTGATGTTTGAAAATCATTAAGAGAAGCGTTCCAAGATCACTAAATTTTATTATGACTTAGAAGGTTAGGAAGGTTGGTATTGTGAGAACTATTTGGAAATTGGGATCTAATTTGGGTATATGCAAGGCATTCTAACATAAAATCTTTTTCATATTCAACCCTCTTGGTGTCACAAAGGTGACAAATTCTTTCTTGCCATGGTGTTTTGGGGATTGTCCAATGGCCATTTTCACTATACAACTCATGAGAATTAGTTCTTATTTTATCAATATTGATTCTCTTCTTTACACTAGTCAAAACCTTTGGTTCTTATACTTTGTTTAGGGATATGTAGGTTGTTAAAAATATTGAATACATTGTAGTTTTAAAGATAGAAATAAAAAATTTAAAACTCCCCATATAATTATTCATAACCACTAAATACACTATAGTTTAAACAATAAAAAATAAATAGTAAAAACCCTTCAAACGTACGTAGGATTTGTCCTCGAACATTTCAAACGGAATAGTAATTTTTATGCATTTAAATTATTAGCATGGCCAAAGCAAAGCCTCTAGAGGATAATCAAAGTTATGTGTATAGAAAAAAAAACCATAATCCTTAGCAACCTAATAAAAAAATTAAATTCAACTACTCAAGTCACTTGGACAAAAAATTAGGTAAATTGCTTGTGTAACAAATGGTACTTCATTTTCAATGTGATTTCCTCTCCAATGAAATTAGGAAAATCAAACTTTCCTAAAACACTTTTCAATCTGTCATGAATGAAAATAGTTATATAGATCCTACTAAAAAACATGTAATATACCATATATAAAAAGTATGCAGAACAAAAATAAAATGCTAGAAATGGCAGAATAACAACAATATAACCAGAACAATCACCACAATAAAACTGAAATGATATAAGAATAAAAATAAAAATAACACTTTGATTCTGAGAGCAATGTTCACGGGCCTCTTCGAGGGGGCAACCTCCAGTCAAGTAGAGCTCTATTACAATAATCTCCAAGCTAGGGTTATCATACCCTCGAATCCTATTTATACTAAATATGTCTACCAAAAGAAGCATCTAGAGGAAGATCCTTCTAGAAGCGGAAGCTTCTATTAGGTCTTCTTACATTCGACTTATTCTATTTTATTGGAAGGCCTTATTAATATTGACCTTTATTACATCTGAATATATTGTTCTACCTATGTGCGGGTTAGGATCCTAACATGTCCTCCCCTTAAAAGAAACCTTGTCCTCAAGGCTTGAGATGTCGAAATTGCTGCAAAATGGTAGTTGGTTCCCAAGTGGCATCTGTTGGAGTTGTATCTTTCCACTGGACTAACACTTCCTTGATAGTTCTCTGACACAGGCGACGCTCACGCTGGTCCAAAACTGCTTGTGGCTGTAGCCAAATGGATCCTTCTTCAGCTAACTCGGGAAGGTTGGTTGGAATTTGGCACTTAGTTCCAATCACCTTCTTTAAGCATGAAACATGAAAAATAGGATGTAGCTTCGAATGACTAGGAAACGATAATTGATAGGCCACCTATCCCACACGCTTGAGAATGGTATAAGGACCATAAAATTTGGGCGCTAGCTTCTGACAATGCTCGACCTTAAGGGAATTTTGCTTGTAAGGTTGCAGTTGAAGAAACACCTGATCCCCTTCTGCAAACTGACGTTCAGAGCGACCTTGATCTTCTTGTTGCTTCATGTGATTCTGTGACATGACCAAATTCTTTTTGAGGGTACGGAGAAGAGCCTCTCAAACTGTAAGTGTTTGGTCAACCGCTTGGACCTTCGAGACACTAGGTAAGTATGAGAGAATTGAAGGTGGCTTTACCACTTCAAAAGGAGTCATGCGTGTAGCTGTATGGTATGAAGTGTTGTACCACTATTCAACTAGGGGTAACCATTGAGCCCACTGATTTTTCTTTTCCGAGGCAAAACACCTCAAATATGTTTCCAAACACTTGTTGACAACTTTCGTTTGACCATCAGTCTAGGGATGATAAGCTGTGTTGAGATGCAATTGGGTGCCTTGTAGCTTGAAAATTTATTGCCAAAAATTTCTTGTGAAAGTTGGGTCGCGATCAGAAACAATAGAGTGTGGCATGCCATGAAGCTTGAAGCCCTAATCCATGAAAATTTGAGCCACCGTGGATGATGTAAATGGGTGTTGAAGAGAGAAGAAATGAGCATACTTGGAAATGCGATCAACAACCACCATGATGACTTGTTTATTTCTCGATTTGGGTAAGCCTGTAGTAAAATCCATAGAGATATCCCTCCAAATAGCAGGTGGAATCGGAAGCGGTTGTAGTGTGCCCGGAGATTTGACTGTTTCTCCCTTGTTGCATTGACACACATCACATTCAACGACAAAATTACGAATGACTTGTTTCACACCATCCCAGGAAAAAGAACGTTTGACCCTGTCATAGGTTTTGGTGAACCCGGAGTGCCTCGCTGTGGGTGTAGCATGAATCTCAGAAAGTATCGTGGATTTAATCTTTGATTGTTTAATTAAATACAAACGGCCTTTGTATCGAAGCTCATCATGGAGCCAAGAGTACCTTGGGGAAGCTGGAGCATTGGAATGCAATTATTCGATCATATGTGAAATTTTGGGATCTTGTAGCCATTCCTGGCGAACGACTTGGAGCCAATCTGGTACAATGAAGGAAAGAGAAAAAAGGGATCCTTCGTCTTCATATTTTTGGGAAAGTGCAGCCGCAACCACATTGTCTTTTCCTTTCTTGTAAATGATCTCATAATCATATCCGAAGAGCTTAGTCACCCATTTTTGTTGCTCTGGGGACTATTTGCACTGTGTGACTGATCTTGTCCTTTCTTGTTCTGATTATACTGTCTCTTCCTGCACTCATATGCATAGTGTCCATACTTTTTAGAATAATGGAATCAAATCTTTGATTTATCAAATTTTTGATAACTTGGTTGACTGTTATTTGGATTTTTATTTCTTCCACCGGTATTTCTAGGACTACTACTGCATCCACCTCTGACATAAATTCTTCCTCTACCTCTAGAGTTAGCTCTCCCCCTTCCTCTTCCACGACTTATAGATGATTGTTCATAAAATGCATTCTCTAATGAAATATTTGACCTATTCAATCTTTGTTCATGATTAGTGAAGGAAGCTTGAATTTCATCTAGACTAAGTTGACTCGGGTCTTTGTTCTCTTCTAAGGTCACAACAAGAGTATCAAATTTAGGAGGAAGACTCGTAAGTAATTTCTCAACAACTTTTTTGTCTTCTATGGTTTCACCATGAGACTTAATCTAATTTATAAGGCCAATGACATGGGTGTAAAATGAATCTATTGAATCTGTGTATTTCATTGACAAAGTTTCAAAATCTCTTCTAAGAATTTGTAATTTTGAAGTCTTATCTTTTTCCATACTTTGATAAGAGGTTTGTAGTATGTCCCATGCTTCCTAGGCTTGCTTTGCTGATGCAAATCTTGGGAGTGTTCTCTCATGCATGGATTGATGTATGTAAAACATAAACTTTCCATCCTTCTTCCTTTGATCTTTCAAAACATCCTTCTCAACTGATGTGAGTGCATTATATGCTTCCTGATCTGTTGGTTCCACATAGCCATTCTTGACTATCTCCGATACATCTTGACCTCAGAATAGTGCCTTCATAGTCAAAGACCATAACTCATAGTTCTTCCCTGTAAAAGTGGGAGGTTTCATATTTGAAGTAGAAACCATGGTTTCTCCTTTCAACAGAGCTATTGCTCTTATAAAATTATTCTGATCAACCTGCTCTAATACTAGATCTTGGATCTATAGCGCCCAGTATACTTATGTGCAACTCAATGCTATGTTTTGAGTTTTCAATTTTTTTTGGGATGACTAACTTAACTATAAATTGTGCATTGTGTTAAAACAACGTGACACATGATTTCATTGCGTGGTGTAATAAATAAACTTGCTAATACTAAACTTTATATTTTTTGAATATATGATAGAATTCAAAGACTTTAAATCATTCATACACAAATCAAATCAACACACAAATAAATGATGTATTACTAATTTCAGTGATGTGTGATGTATCACATACTTGGTGTTGTGCGCAATTACAAAATGTACTAAAATACAGAGCTTCGGCTCCAATAACTTCTTCATAATTATAGACACTGATCTTGTGCTCTCAGACTTCTCTAACCTTCTCCTCAACTGCTACAACTTCTTATGCCTGTCCTATGTATCTCTCTCTCTCTATGCATATCGACTACTTACAGACTCAAATATATATAAGACTAAGACTGAGACTTCTTACAGAAGCTAACCAGCCTAACATTTAAGACAAAAATAAATTCAATTGACTCTTATCTACTTAACTGGACTCGAGAAAGATTAAGATCAGATTCGTTAAATAATACCCTTTCTTGCCGAATGAAAGAAAAAAACAACTAATTTTGCGTATATGTAAGCGTAAACTAATGAAATGTAGTTGCAGACTGACATACCGACTAACTAACAAATTGGGAGAGATGTAAAAATCACCGACTTGTAATTTCTATTTCCAGCAGAGTTGTAGTTAGGCCAGTTTTATGATGATGATGGTTAACTTTCACTGAGACTAAAATTGGTCTATTGGACCTTAATAAAAGCATTAAGAACATTAATTTTGATGTTTGAAAATCATTAAGAAAAGCGTTCCAATATCACTAAATTTTATTATGACTTAGAAGGTTAGGAAGGTTGGTATTGTGAGAACTATATGGAAATTGGGATCTAATTTGGGTATATGCAAGGCATTCTAACATAAAAAAAATTTCATATTCAACCCTCTTGGTGTCACAAAGGTGACAAATTCTTTCTTGCCATGATGTTTTGGGGATTGTCCAATGGCCATTTTCACTATAAACCTCATGAGAATTAGTTCTTATTTTATCAATATTGATTCTCTTCTTTACACTAGTCAAAAAATTTAATTCTTATACTTTGTTTAGGGATATGTAGGTTGTTAAAAATATTGAATACATTGTAGTTTTAAAGATAGAAATAAAAAATTAAAAACTCCCCATATAATTATTCATAACCACTGAATACACTATAGTTTAAACAATAAAAAATAAATAGTAAAAACCCTTCAAATGTACGTAGGATTTGTCCTCAAACATTTCAAAGGGAATAGTAGTTTTTATGCATTTAAATTATTAGCATGGCCAAAGAAAAGCCTCCAGAGGATAATCAAAGTTATGTGTATAGCAAAAAAAACCATAATCCTTAGCAACCTAATAAAAAAATTAAATTCAACTACTCAACTCACTTGGACAAAAAAATTAGGTAAATTGCTTGTGCAACAAATGGTACTTCATTTTCAATGTGATTTCCTCTCCAATGAAATTAGGAAAATCGAACTTTCCTAAAACACTTTTCAATCCGTCGCGAATGAAAATAGTTATATCGATCCTACTAAAAAACATGTAATATACCATATATAAAAAGTATGCAGAACATAAATAAAATTAGAAATGGAAGAATAACAACAATATAACCAGAACAATCACCACAATAACACTGAAATGATATAAGAATAACAACGTAAATAACACATTGATTCTGAAAGCAATGTTCATGGGCCTCTTCTAGGGGGAAACCTCCAGTCAAGTAGAGCTCTATTACAATAATCTCCAAGCTAGGGTTATCATACCCTCAACTCTTATTTATACTAAATATGTCTATCAAAATAAGCATCTAGAGGAAGATCCTTCTAGAAGAGGAAGCTTTTATTAGGTCTTCTTACATTCGACTTATTCTATTTTATTGGAAGGCCTTATTAATATTGACCTTTATTACATCCGAATATATTGTTCTACCTATGTGCGGGTTAGGACCCTAACATGTCCTCCCCCTTAAAATCAACCTTGTCCTCAAGGCTTGAGATGTGGAAATTGTTGCAGAATGGTAGTTGGTTCCCAAGTGGCATCTGCTGGAGTTGTATATTTCCACTGGAATAACAGTTCCTTGATAGTTCTATGACGTGGGCGATGCTCACGCTGGTCCAAAACTGCTTGTGGTTGTAGCCAAATGGATCCTTCTTCGACTAACTCAGGAAGGTTGGTTTGAATTTGGCACTTAGTTCCAATCACCTTGTTTAAGCATGAAACATGAAAAACAGGATGTAGCTTCAAATGACTGGGAAAAGATAACTGATAGGCCACCTGTCCAAAACTCTTGAGAATGGTATAAGGACCATAAAATTTGGGCGCTAGCTTATGATAATGCTCGGCCTTGAGGGAATTTTTCTTATAAGGTTGCAGTTGAAGAAACACCTAATCCCCTTCTGTAAACTGACGTTCAGAGAGACCTTTATCTGCTTGTTGCTTCATGCAATTATGTTCCATGACCAAATTCTTTTTGAGGGTACGGAGAATAGCCTCTCGAACTGTAAGTGTTTGGTCAACCGCTTGGACCTTCGAGATACCAGGTAAGTATGAGAGAACTGAAGGTGGCTTCTGTCCATATACTGCTTCAAAAGGAGTCATGCATGTAGTTGTATGGTATGAAGTGTTGTACCACCATTCAACTAGAGTTAACCATTGAGCCCACTGATTTTTCTTTTCCAAGACAAAACACCTCAAATATGTTTCCAAACACTTGTTGACAACTTCTGTTTGACCATTAGTCCGGGGATGATAAGCTGCGTTGAGATGCAATTGGGTGCCTTGTAGCTTGAACAGTTCTTGCCAAAAATTTCTTGTGAAAGTTGGGTCGCGATCAAAAACAATAGAGTGTGGCATGCCATGAAGCTTGAAGACCTGATCCATGAAATTTTGAGCCACCATGGATGATGTAAATGGGTGTTGAAGAGAGAATAAATGAGCATACTTGGAAAGGTGATCAACAACCACCATGATGACTGATTTATTTCCCAATTTGGGTAAGGCTATAATAAAATCCATAGAGATATCCCTCCAAATAGCAGGTGGAATCGGAAGTGGTTGTAGTGTGCCCGAATATTTGACTGTTTATCCCTTGTTGCATTGACACACATTACATTCAACGAAAAAATTACGAATTTCCTGTTTCATACCATCCCAGAAAAAGAACGTTTGACCCTGTCATAGGTTTTGGTGACCCCGGAGTGCTCCGCTGTGGGTGTAGCATGAAGCTCAGAAAGTACCATGGATTTAAGCTTTGATTGTTTAATTAAATACAAATGGATTTTGTATTGAAGCTCATCATGGAGCTAAGAGTACCATGGGGAAGCTGGAGCATTGGACTGCAATTGTTGGATCAGATGTGAACTTTTGGGATCTTGTAGCCATTCCTGGGAAACGACTTGGAGCCAATCTGGTACAATGAAGGAAAGAGAAAAAAGGGATCCTTCCTCTTCATATTTTCAGGAAAGTGCATCCGCAACCACATTGTCTTTGCCTTTCTTGTAAATGATCTCATCATCATATCTGAAGATTAGTCACCCATTTTTGTTGATCTGGGGAGGAAATGCGTTGTTCCAGAAAATACTTGAGGCTTTGATGGTCTGTCTTAATTTGGAATCATTTCCCCAATAGGTAAGGGCGCCACATGTCAACAACATGCAGAATAACCAACATTTCCTTTTCATAGATTGATTTTCCCATATTTCTTTCAGATAGTTGCTTGCTAGTAAATTCCAAAGGCGGACCCTCTTGCATAAGGAAAACACCAATTCCTTTCCCTGAAGAATCACATTCCAAGACAAAGGTCTTTGTGAAATTAGGAAGGGCCAGGACTGGAGTGGTGCACATGACCATATTCAAGGTTTGGAAAGATTGAGCAATGACTGGAGTCCAAGTGAAAGAGTTCTTTTTTAGGAGAGCAGTGAGAGGTGCTTCTATATTTCCATAATTCTTAACAAACTTGCGATAATAACCTGTTAAGCCCAGAAATCCACGTAATATTTTGAGAGTCTTTAGGTGAGGCCAATCTTTCATAGCTTCAATCTTTTTAGGATCCACCCCGACACTGCCCTTTCCATCCAGATGACCCAAGTACTCTACTTCTAAGGCGCCAAAAGAACATTTAGACTGTTTCAGTAAAAGTTAGTGCTGAGAGAGTAGATGGTGAACTCGATCCACATGAGAAAGATGGTCTATCCAGGTTTTGCTATAGATGAGGATATCATCAAAGAAAAGTAAGAAAAAATGACGTAGAAAAGTACGGAAGACATGATTCTTGAGGCTTTGGAAGGTGGAGGGGGCATTACACAAGACAAAGGGCATGACCAAAAACTCATAGTGGCCCTCATGAGTTCTAAAGGAAGTCTTGGGAATGTTTTCCTCTTTCATACGTATCTGGTGGTATCCCAAACAAAGATCAAGTTTAGTAAAGAATTGGGCGCCACTCAATTCATCCAGGAGGTCATCAATGACAAGAATGGGAAATTTATCTTTAATGGTAAGTTTGTTGAGGGCATGGAAGTCAGGACACATTATCCAAGAACCTTATTTCTTCAGTACCATAACCACAGGAGAAGAGTAGGGGCTCGTACTAGGGCGGATAACGCCTGCATTAAGGAGTTCTTGTACCATTTTCTCAATTTCATTTTTTGGGGAAAAGGGGTGATGATACAGACGGATATTGAGAGGAAGGCTTATGTGTACAAGGGGAATGGAATGATCATGAACACCACGGGAAGGAGGGAGTCCCTGGGGAGTGGAAAAGACCACTTGATGTTTATAAAGGATGGCTTGGAGGTCTTGCGGCATCGAGGGTGTCTCTGTTGCTTATATGGCATGGAGTTGGGAAATAACACCAGAATGACTTTTTTTGAGCATCTTTTCCATGCGATGGGAACTAATGATCTCAGATGAACCGACGGTGATTCCTTGGAACTTATATTGGTGGCCCTCCTGGTCAAATCGCATGGTTAATTCCTTAAAATCCATGGGAATGGGACCCAAAGTCCTTAGCCAGTTTGCACCCAACACAATGTCACAACTGCCCATGTCGATAGCAAACATATGATATTTCAGGTGTTAGTCACCAATTTGGAGACACACATTTTCAAAACGACCTCCACATTTCATGGAGCCACCATTGGCAATCATGATGTGGAAATTATTGACGACATGGATGTAGCAATGAGTTTCTTGGGAAATGCACCGATGAATAAAATTATGGGTGCTTCCACTATCAACCAGAATGATTACCTTCCGATGCTTGATGTAAACGATTATCTTGAGGGTTTTGGGAGCAGAGAAGCCAGTGAGAACATTGAGGGAAATGATCGGTTCTACTCCGGGAGGGTCTGAGGGAGGGGTTATGTCAGTGGTTTCAGGTGACTCAGACACAAGGGGAGTTTCAACATCCTCTTCTGAAATATCCTCGGAGATGGCCATAAAAAGATTTTGTTCCTTACACTTTTGGCCCGGGAAATATTTGTCATCACAATTATAACAAAGGCCTTTGAGTTGGCGTTCATCCATTTCAGCCCTGGTCAATTTTTGGATCTTTAGTGGAGCGGAGGGAGTAGTGGGATTTACTGGTTTAGGGCGAGGGATAAAGGAGGGTTTTCGGTTTTGATAAGATACAACCTGTTGTGCTTCTTTATCTCTTTTAGTAGACTCCACCCAACTTTGAGGCCGAGCCATGAGGACATGGGCCCAAATCTCATCCTTGAGGCCACTGATAAAACACTCTCAGAAAAAGGCATCAGACATGCCCTCTGTCCGAAAAGCCAGGCGCTCAAAGACAACTATAAAGTATTCCAATGTTCCTAATTGTTTCAACTTTGTCAAATGGCCCAAATGGTTGGTGTCAGTGTCAAAGCGTTCATACAACTCTGCCACAAAGTGTGTCCAAGCAATATACCCTTGACGGGAAGTTTTTCTCCATTGCCACCATTGCCAACGTTCTTGATATAGATGGAGAACACCATACCAGAGTTTGGCCAAGTCATCTGTAATGATGTATAAAGAGAAATAATGTTCCATTTGGGTTACCCAACCAGTAGGGTCCGAGCCATCAAATTTGGTCACATCCACCCGCAGAAGGCGTAGGTCACATTGAAAGTGATGGTGGTGAAAGTTATGGGAATGAGATGAATGTTTACCTTCAGTATGTGGAGGTGAGTCAGAGGAAGGGTTATCTATAGGGATATGTAGCTTGGTGCAGAGTGTCGAAAAGACAGATTCAAGCTGGGTGGTCAGGTCTTGTTTGATTTCCTCCATTGAGCACTGGATGGTTGTATTGATGGTGACAACATTGGAATTGAGTTGTTTCACTTCTTGTTGGGTCTCGGTGAGACTAGATTGCAAGGTATTGAAGCGAGCTTCCAAGTCTTGTCTATGGGTATGGGCCATGAGGATAAGGGAACTGAAAAGGGGTGGGTGGGGTCAAAAATTTTGCCAAAAAATGATATGTATGAATGTGATAAGGGTGAATAGATGAATCCAATGGAATAGGTCTCAAATAATGGTGAAAAAATTTCTAGATTTTTTTTTTGAAAAATTTCTTCTTTTTTTTACACCTGCGGAGTTATACTCCGGTCTGAAGAATACTGTAGTGATGAAATTCCCAAATTCTTAACCAGGAAGAAATGTGTAGTTACTTGGAAACCCGAACACAGTTGTGTGACAATAGATCTTGTTTGTTTTAATTTGTTTATGTTTCTGTCCCTAAGGGTTCTACAGATAAGGGTTTGCCCTGTGCTATAGCTCTATGATATACGTGTGGGGTCCAACATTAGTACTAAACCCAATATCTCAGGGCACTAACTAAGGAGGATAGATCGCACCCTTAACCGTACTACTCGACTACCCATGTACTAGAGAGTATCTTCTCGAGTGTTGTTCACGGTGGCACTATAGCAGTCAGGCGGCTGATCAGTTTATCTAAAGAGGGCTTCAGGAAATCTAGGTCGATCCGTACATAGGTGTTGTCTGATGCGCTACCACTCGAAGGGGTACCAACAAGGGTTACAAGGGTGGCCAATAGATGTGCACTTAAGAACCACTTGTATTTCATGCATGTATGAATCCCTCAACCGTGGGTTTATGCGCGTAACGACACATCTCTGTGGCTTAAATATGCCGAAATACGTCTCTACCCTGAAAAAAATTTTACCCACAATTTATGCCAAGGAAAGTGCTCTGATACCACTTGTAATATACCAAATATAAAAAAGTATGCAGAGCAAAAATAAAATGCTAGAAATGGCAGAATAACAACAATATAACCAGAACAATCACCACAATAACACTGAAATGATATAAGAATAACAACATAAATAACACTTTGATTCTGAGAGCAATGTTCACGGGCCTCTTTGAGGGGGCAACCTCCAGTCGAGAAGATCTCTATTACAATAATCTCCAAGCTAGGGTTCTCATACCCTCGACTCCTATTTATACTAAATATGTCTATCAAAAGAAGCATCTAGAGGAAGATCCTTCTAGAAGCGGAAGCTTCTATTAGGTCTTCTTACATTCGACTTATTCTATTTTATTGCAAGGCCTTATTAATATTGATCTTTATTACATTTGAATATCTTGTTCTACCTATGTGCGGGTTAGGACCCTAAAAAAATACTTCTCAGAAATCTATATATCAGCTCAATCACTTAACTTGTGGTTGTTGAACATCAATAGGCAATGAAACTGGGTAAAAAATGGTATTACAATTTTATCCACCACTTAAATTGAATGGAGTTACAATTTCCTGTTCTACCTAACTACTTAACAATCTGCTAATTCTTTGGATGGATCCTTCCAACCCTTTCCTACTGCAACTTATATGTGTCAAGTAGGATGGCTAATGATTAATATGTGTTAATCAAGTTCCTTAATGACTAATTGACATAGAATAGAATGTGTGAGTATTATGACATTAAATATTGACCTTTGATATAGTATACACGAGGAATGCTATTCCTCTCTCATTAAATCCCACCCACATTGCATATTTCTGATTAAAAGGTTGATTAATCTAGAAGTTTTCAATAGGTGTACCTATCACCATAACTAGAACGATCATAAAGATTAAAGTATATTCACAAGTAAAAGTAAAAGTATACTTTAAATGTACATTAATATTGAAATATTTTTTTGGTTGATGACTAGGTTTCTCACACTAGGTATGGGTCAGTTTTTTTGGATCGATCTGAGAGAGACTAGTAGTTTGAAAGATGGTTTCCTTGAGGGTGGTAGCTGGATGAATACTTTAGTTTAATACCTTTTTCCAAAGAAAATACGTTCATATCAAGGGATGAAAAGTAAGAGGCGTTATAAAAAACCAGACATTTAGGAACGTTGAATCGAGTGATGATATGAGAGTTTAGGAAAGATACTACCTGATTTGTGTTCACTACTTTCAAAGGTACAACCTCGGACCATCTAGTGAAATAATCCATTGTTGTAAGAATATACTTGTGTTGCTGCAAAGAAGAAGGGTTGATTGGTCCTATGAAGTCAAGGCCCCATTGCTAAAACAAAGAATCTACAGTAACAGGTTGAAAAGAAAATGCTGCCTTTTTCACTTGTTCTGTGGCCTTTTGGTAGATTATGCATTTACGACACAGTGCATGGCATATTTAAACAAAGTGGGCCAATAGTATCCAGCTCTTAGCACTTTATGAGCAATGGTATCTCCATCGAAGTGGCCATCAACTTCACCTGCATGAAGTTCATATAGTACTTTCTCCGACTCTTCCTTTTCTAAACAACGCATAAGAACACCAGCAAAATTCTTTCGAAATAATACATCATTTATTAGCTGGAAAGATGCATATTTTAGCCTTAGTGCTCTTCTATTTTTAGGATCAATATAGCGAGGAGCAGATCCATGCGTCAAATAAAATTTAATATTCTCATACCAAGAATTGGCAGAAACTTGTGCACAACCGATTTGTTTTTCGTTATGTTGATTTTCAGTTAAGGTGTTGATTTGACTTTCCTGTTCTTTAACTGAATCAACCACTAGTTTACATAGGCCTTGACCTCTAACAATTTGTGCAGGGGTTATTTCGAGGTCATATTTCTGTAATGAAGTCATCCAATTTGCACTTTTCTCATCGAGATCTTTTTGTACTAACAGGTTTCTAACAGCTAGGTAAGGAACAATAACCTTAGTTCTGGATTTCAGCAGGTATGAATGGAAGTGTTTCACTGCTTTAAAAACGACATATGCTTGTTGATCTACTGTTGGGTAATTAAGCTCTGCTCCTTTGAAATCTGAGCTCATGAAGGCAATGGGGGTTTCAATGTTTTTCTGTGTTAATACAACAACATAAGATCGATTAGAAGCAAATGTGTAAAGAGTGAAATCCTGAGAAAAATTGGGACTCATCAAGGAAGGAGATTCTACTATTTATTTTATAATGGAGTCAAAAGCTTGACTTTCTTGCGGGCCCCAATGATACAGAAAATTCTTTTTAATTAAATTTTGTAATGGTCTTACCATTTTCGAGAAACTTGGGACAAACCTTCTGACGAAATTAATCTTGCCCAAAAAGGACTGCATAGCCTTTTTGGAAGAGGGAGGGAAGAGTTTGGCAATAGCTTGGGTTCTTTCAGGGTCAATAATCATTTCGTCCTTAGACACTATAAACCCAAGCAGTTTACCTTGATCTACTACAAAGACTAATTTCTTGTGGTTGAGAGATATACCGAACTTTCGACATCGTTCCAGAATAGCCCTGAGGTGAGACAAGTGATCTCTCTTGTTTTTAGAGAAGACAATGACATCATCAAGATAGACCACAACTGATTGGTTTATGAGGCCACGAAAAGAAATATCCATTGCTCTCTAGAAAGTGGCACCGACGTTTATCAGTCCAAAAGGAATTTTCCTGTAGGTATAAGTGCCCCATGGGGTGCGAAAGGTAGTTTTAAGTTGATCTGAGGGAGACATGAGGACCTCGTTGTATCCTGAAAAGCCATCTAGCAAAGATAGTTTTTCAAAACTAGACACTTGTTGTAGAATTTGTTCCATTGGAGGAACATGGTAGTTTTCTTTATCAGATGCTCGGTTAAGGTTCCAAAAATTGACACAGAGTCGAATTTCGCCACTTTTCTTCCTTACAGGGACTAGATTAGACACCCATTGCATGTGCCTTACCGAGAAAATTATCTTTGCAACTAGTAATTTATTTAGTTCTGTTTTAACAATGGGTTCCAATTTAGGGTGCATCTTCCTCAATTTATGTTGAAAAGGCTATGTCTGGGGTTTCATGGGGATGATATGTTGTATGATATTAGGGTCAAATGTTTTCAAATCATCATACATAGAAGCACATGATAATTCTGCTTCTGTCCCTCTTGAAAGTTCTGAAGACGTAGTTGAGGAAGAAGTACCAGAAGAGGAGGAATCATCTCCAACATCTTCGGTCATTTCTCGGACAGTATCTTCCAAGCAAATTTTGAAACTGTTCATCCCTACAATACAAGAAGCAAAACACAAAACAAACCTTCTTCTGAAGTGAGTAATAATGTGTTCCCAAAATAGTCAAAGCAAACTGAAATTAAACAAAGTTTAGCAGCCCCTACTTTAGAATACGATTTAATTGAAGATCTAAAAAAACTGAGGGTTAATATTTATGTTTTTGAGCTGTTGAAATTTCCCCTTATTTTGCAAGAAATGCGTCAAAGTATTGTTGAAAACAGTAAAAACAGTGATCCTAGCAACAAGAAAAATGCAGAAATTGGTTCAAAAAAAAACAAAAAGATCCCAACTAAAACGACATCTGAACTTCCAGATAAAAGGGATCTAGCTGAAAACAATTGTAGCAAATGTAGATAAAACTGCTTTAGGGACATCAACTAAAAATCAACAGAATTATGTTGTTAACACCCAGAAAAATGTCCCGCCTTTTTTATTAACCTTTGAAATTTTCAATAGGAATGTACATAACTGCATGGTTGATTCCGATGCATCATCGAACATGATGCCTCTATCTGTTTGTCAAAAAATTAATGCAGAAGTTAAACCTTCTGATCTCAAAATCATCCATCTTGATCGAACAAACATTAAGGTAATTGGTGAGCTAAATAATTTTCTAGTTATATTATCTTCCAATCCTAAGGTTCATCAAATAATTGACATTATTGTTGTGGATATCCCTGGAGTCTATGGTTTTTTTTAAGTAGGGACTAGTCCGAGAAGCTACATGGTAACTTTGTTACAGATTGGTCTCATTTGTGGCTACCGAAAAATGTACAGCCTGTTATCACTCCAAGAAACCCTTTGTGGTTGCAGACCAAAGGTGCTTGGTAACTTAAGAAATGGATGTTTTTTGTATTTTATGAAGGTGGATCAATGGGACAACTCAATGCATCTTAAAGCATTCAAACATGAAAATGATAAACAAATAGACAGTGCTCTCAAGAATTGATTAATCGGCAAGTGGCTTTAAAGTGGGTGGAGAACAAATTATCACTAAACCAGTGGAAAGCAGGGTCTAAGAGACAATCGAAAGACTTATTATCAAGTTATGAGCTAAACAATGGGATAACATCCATTCAAAGCTTGACAACACAGATAATAATGCAGAAGAAAAGGGTGAAAAGCTGACAATCAAAGCTGAAAGGAACCTGTGATCTGTATTAGCATAGACACTCTGAGTACAAAAGAGCATTTCTCAGTCCAGAATCGAACCCTAGGTTCATGTTTTGTTCTAATATTTATAATATTACAAAACAAACTTCTGATCCTAAAAACATGGATCAGATCTACTAAAAATAGAAAGTGAAAACTGTTTGCAAGATACAAGGAATATTTCCTCAAAAAGTGGTAGATCTCTG
>ML785488.1:229863-245320 GCA_009831015.1 Picea engelmannii
GATCTTGACATAACTGAAAGAGAACTGTGTCTGGAACTATAACCAACCAGGTATTCGGGGAACAGAGGTTCTAGGAGCTAAGGATATGATCAATGTTACTTGCAAATAGACTGTAGAATGGTTCGACAGGGCATAGGGTTTTCAACTGTACTAGAAAGTCGGCACACATTTAAATTACAGACTGACAGGGACAACCGAATCTTCAATTTTTCGGGGTGAAATATATTTATGAAGTTTTTTCAGAGCAGGGTTTACAGACTTAAAAATGTGTTGAAATACTGACCCACAACTACATGACAGTCAGACAGGGAAAGCCGAAATTTGGACCTTTCGGGGCAAATGAATTCATGAAATTTTGACAGAGAAAGGCTCGCAGGCTTACCCGATAACCCAATCCGCTTTACTCGACTCGAGCTTCCTGTTTGAATTCGGAAACCACATTCCAGTCGCTCGAATGGAGGAACTAGGATTTGAAAATCACGATTTTCTAGAAAATCGCATGTTGACAGATATCCTCAGCGATCTCCGGGCTTCATATGATGTTTGGAGTTTTAAACTGAACAAATGACTTGTCAATTAATCATGAATGTAGCTGTCGCTGGGAAGGAATGAAGCTCCGTGCGACCGTAACTGACTTTCACCGCTTGGCGTAGATTTGGAAATGACGTGCAATGGATAATGCGCAGGAGTTTGGAACCTTTCGGTCGAAACCCACGAACGATTATCATGTCCTCTAACACGAGATTTTCGACGGTTTGAAATTTTCATCATTGCAACGTTTTGACATATGGCTCGTGCGAAAGCACGAGCTTTCTTTTTGCCCGATCAAACCCTTTCGGCGGTTGCTTGTATTTTAGATCGACCACTTTGCTGACGAAACTGAACGCTTTCGGTGGTTAATGAGCACGCCGGGGGCTCGCCCAAACCACYGAAAGCTGTTGTTTTTCCAATCTCTTGACAAAACCAAATACCAAAGATTTTCTTGAACTATGAAAACACAAAACTAGCTTAAGCATGCGACCAATAGCTAAGATATCATCTACAAAGTTAAACCGAAAGAACGGTTTTACTTTGGGAGTTAACACAGCCCAATAGAATCAGGATAAACAAAGAACGTTGTCTGAAGCATACCGTAACAAATCTAAATGATACAAATGAGTCTTTCATTACGTCGACAAACTCATTTGAAACGAAGGGAATGAATACCTTCTTTGGTAATTTCATGACTGAAATTTCTTTTCTGTTACTGATCCTGGGCAGCAATCGGAAGTAACGACCTATACTCAGACATCAACTTTGCCAAGCATGTCGAGCACTGCTGACGAAGCCCAAATTTGGTCATTGTACTTTGATGGATCCAAATCCAAAGAAGGAGTAGGTGCAAGTTGTGTACTCATCGATCCCGCAGGTAATAAGACTTTTATTTCTTGCCGACTAGAGTTTGAGTGCACTAATAACACCGCTGAGTATGATGCACTTCCATAAAGACTTAGGAAAGCTTTGGATATGGACATGCATAATTTAATGGTATTTGGTGATTCAGAAATCGTGGTTAGGCAGGTAAGAAACTCCATACATTGCTTATCACCACATCTGAAAAGCTACCAAACTGAGGTATGGAGTTTGATGCAAAATTTTTCAGGATTTAACGTAAATTCCATTACGAGACTAAGTAATTTAGAGGTCGATTTATCGGCCAATGTTGCTTCTAAACTATTTCCTATAGAAGGACTTTCTCCTAATGCGTTTTCGATTGAATTGTTGTTCAGGCCATCGATCCCGGATAACATCACCAATTGGAGAGTGTTCGCTGATGATCAACAAATTATAAACTTCCTGCACATGGAAGACACCTTCCAAGGTTCATTCATTGATGAAGGCACTCACGATGAGAACCTCTGAAACTTCATGGTAATATCAGATCCTAGATCTCCTGAATTGACATCTGATCTGGTAAACTCTATCCCCATATCTGTTGTAAGACTAGAAAAGTTTTATGACTTGCATGATAAATTTAGAGGGTTAGTTAATAGTAAAACGAACAGTTCTTATTTGATTTATGAGATGGTTAATTTAGGAACAAAGGACAATCCTCAAAATATTAATCTGGGAACGGGATGCTCCGAGCAAGAATGATCTGCGTTTATAAAATTGTTTAAAGAATTTAAAGACGTTTTTGCCAGGACGTATGATGATTTGAAAACATTCAACCCTAATATCATACAACATATCATCCCCATCAAACCCCAGACACAGCCTTTTCAACAGAAATTGAGGAAGATGCACCCTAAATTGGAACCCATTGTTAAAAAAGAACTAAATAAATTACTAACAGCAAAGATAATTTTCCCAGTAAGGCACACACAATGGGTGTCTAATCTAGTCCTTGTAAGGAAGAAAAGTGGCAAAATTCGACTTTGTGCCGATTTTCGGAAACTTAACCGAGCATCTGATAAAGACAACTACCATGTTCCTCCAATGGAACAAATTCTAAAACATGTGTCTAGTTCTAAAAGACTATCTTTGCTAGATGGATTTTCAGGATACAACCAAGTCCTCATGTCTCCCTCAGATCAAGTTAAAAATACCTTTCGCACCCCATGGGACACTTATGCCTACAAGAAAATTCCTTTTGGACTGATGAACGTCGGTGCCACTTTCCAGAGAGAAATGGATATTTATTTCCGTGGCCTCATAAGCCAATCAATTGTGGTTTATCTTGATGATGTCACCGTATTCTCTAAAAATAGAAAAGATCACTTGTCTCACCTCAGGGTTGTTTTGGAACGATGTTGAAAGTTCAGTATATCTCTCAACCCTAAGAAATCAGTCTTTGTAGTAAAGCACAGTAAACTTCTTAGGTTTATAGTGTCTAAGGACAGAATTATTATTGACCCTGAAAGAACCCAAGCTATTGCCAAACTCTCCCCTCCCTCTTCCAAAAAGGCCATGTAGTCTTTTTTGGGAAAGATTAATTTCGTCAGAAGGTTTGTCCCAAGTTTCTCGGAAATGGTAAGACCATTATAGAATTTAATTAAAATTAATGTTATGTACCGTTGGGGCCCGCAAGAAAGTCAATCTTTTGACTCCATTAGAAAATAAATAGTAGAAGCTCCTTCCTTGATGAGTCCCAATTTTTCTCAGGATTTCACTCTTTACACCTTTGGTTTTGACCGATCTTATGTTGTTGTATTAACACAGAAAATGATGAAAGCAATGACATACTCATTGCCTTCATGAGCTCATATTTCAAAGGATCAGAGCTTAATTACCCAACAATAGATCAACATGCATATGCTATTTTTAAAGCAGTGAAACACTTCCAGTCATACCTGCTGAAATCCAGAACTAAGGTTATTGTTCCTTACCCAGCTGTTAGTACAAAAATAACTGGGTGATAAAATGGAAAATTGGATGACATCATTACAAGAATATGAACTCAAAATAAACTCTGCACAGATTGTTAGAGGTCAATGCCCGTGTAAACTAGTGGTTGATTCAATTAAAGAATAGGAAAGTCAAATCAACACCTTAACTCAAAATTAGCATAACGAAAAACAAATCAGTTGTGCACAAGTTACTGCCAATTCTTGGTATGAGAATATTAAATTTTATTTGACGCATGGTTCCAATCCTCGCTATATTGATCCTAAAAAAAAAAGAGCACTGAGGCTAAAATATGCATCTTTCTAGCTAATAAATGATGTATTATTTCGAAAGAATTTTGATGGTGTTCTTATATGTTGTTTAGAAAAGGAAGAGTCAGAGAAAGTACTATCTGAACTTCATGCAGGTGAAGCTGGTGGCCAATTCGGTGGAGATACCACTTCTCACAAACTGCTAAGAGCTGGATACTATTGGACCACTTTGTTTAAAGACGCCCATGCACTATGTCGTAAATGCATAATCTGCCAAAAGGCTGCAGGACGGGTGAAAAAGACAACATTTCCTTTGCAACCTGTTACTGTAGATTCTCCATTTCAGCAATGGGGCCTTGACATCATAGGACCAATCAACCCTTCTTCTTCGCAGGAGCACAAGTATATTCTTACAACAACAAATTATTTCACTAGATGGTCTGAGACTGTACCTTTGAAAGTAGTGAACAGAAATCAAGTAGTATCTTTCCTAAACTCTCATATCATCGCTCGATTCGGGGTTCCCAAATGTTTGGTTTTTTATAATGCCTCTTACTTTTCATCCATTGATATGAACGTCTTTGATTTGGAAAAAGGGATTAAACTAAAGTATTCTTCCAACTACTACCCTCAAGGAAATGGCCTAGCAGAATCAACAGACAAAAATTTAATCAAGATCATTAAAAGGACAGTTTCATAAAATCACAAGAACTGGCACAACGCACTGTATAATGCACTTTGGGCTGATAGGGTGACCCCAAAAGCCTCTATTGGTAATTCTCCTTTTTTCCTCATCTACGAAAAAGAAGCAATTGTCCCTCTTCATGTTTTACTTCCCTCATTGCAACTGTCGCATAAAGTTCAAGAAGAGGAGTGCCCTCCTCTTGAAAATCGAATAAACACCTTATTAAAACTAGAGGAACTAAGAGCACAAGCAAAGCATAAATTGGATTAGCATCAAGAAATCGTAAAATGATGGTTTGATTCAAATTCTTCTTCAGATATAAATTTCAACGTCGGAGACTTGGTTCTCAAGTGGGACAAATCTCACGAGGGGAAGGGGGAACACACTAAGTTCCAGAATCTGTGGTTGGGACCATTTGTAATTTCTGAAAAATCAGGTCCCAGCTCTTTTCGTCTGCACAATTTGGAGGGACAGCCAGACACTTACCCGGTGAATGGCCAAGCTCTCAAAAGGTATTTCTCCTGATGATTCCAAATCTACCTCTTTGTACATATTTTTCCTTTTTTTTTTCATTTTGGTTCTTTTCATTTTTTTATTTTGATTTTTTTTCTGAATAATTATGTCCGAGTCACCATTTCGTTTGTGGAAGGGAAATCATAATTTTTATCCAAGAGAAACAACTGATGAATTTTCAAAGCACCAGTGCTATAAATGCTAAAACTCAGATCAACAGAAGAAAATTTATGTTCAAAACAATGTTTTTGGTTTCTTTTTAAAACTTACGAGAAGACACGATTATCATTAATAAAACTCTTAACGTTGTCCCTGTTTGTAAGGAAACAAATCAATTATACCTTCCTGTGCTCGAGATGGTTTCTTAACAGAAATCTAAGTGTTCAGATCATGATGAAGGTCGTCAAACGAGAAAATGAATTGTATGAGATCGAATTTTGTTTCTAAGATCTGAGATTTTCAGCATCACCCCGCTCTCTTGAACATCATAGAGTTTCTGTAAATTTGTAAATAAATTCTAGAGAGTTGAGAGCACTGCAAGGTGTGGGAAGTGTTTGTAAACCCGCCGAGATACTGAACAGGTCTATTGGCGGCGGGTAAATGCATGCATGATGCCAAGGCAACTTCGTCGGGGTACTGAATAGGCATGTTGGCAGCAAAGCAATGTCGAGTTTAAGAAAATTTCCAGGTATATATTTTGGAATTGATCGAAAATAAAGATGTTCTTTATCTTGAATGAATGACTTTTGGACAAGACAAAGGTATCAGAGTGGGTTAAATGACATCCCTACCGAGGATATGGACGCCTGCTGACAGCAGTGGCCCTGTCAACGGTATTGGAGTCAGTTGCCTAAACATCGTCTCGCTCGTAATCAAAACTTGATACCAGATTGTATTTTGACAGAAACACATATGATGCTAGACTATGTTATTTTCTGAGTTTTGATCGGAATGCTTGACTTGCTATCAACTGTTTCTTAATTTTTCATTCTTTCTGATTCATCCTAACATGAATTTTCTGGTGATGCAGAGATAACTGCTTCGTCCATTACGTCGCCATTGTTGGCAGCCACACATGATTTTGATATTTGACATGATCACAAGAAATTGCATTTTTCTGTAGCTGCCATCACCTCAATTTTGTAAACATTTTGGAGAGTTTCGAGATGATTACTAGATTAAAATCTACCCTTATTAATTTCTTATTGTTTGTGTTTCCATCTTTGTGTTATGTTTAATTCATGTCTACAAGCATTAATTAAACATAAAACTTAGCTTGGTGTTATAATTAAAGGTCACCCATATTTAATTGAAATCCAAATCTAATGGTCGAGTGACCTATTTTCTATATTTTGGTTTTAATATGGTTGTTATATGGTTTGATAGTTCATTTTTTATTTGTGAAGAGCCCATGATATTTTTGATAGTCCTCTCGCGAATTCAATGGTCGTACCAACAGTCATACAAATGAATATAGACCTGTTGTACTCGCGTCCTCACCTCGCCTTGTTGGATTAACATATTAATGAGCTATTCATTACCTCCATAGGGTTTTTATACTCTGTAGTTATGGCACTCATCACAAGAGATGGTAGGGGATACGATGAACCCTCTGGTTTTCATTCCTATTTTTTGAGTTATGATGACCCTCAAGCTCTACTATTTTCGTGCTTCTACTCTCCATTCAGACTTGTTTCTGCTGCTCGCACAATTCGAAACTAAAACTATTCAGAGTAATCTCTGTTGCATTCTGGTCATAGTTTTCGTGGCGCCTGTCGTTCTCTTGGAGCCGAACGGATTCCCGGCCTTACTTTCTCACGATGATGCAATTAAGGACCTAAAAAGTCATGGCTAGGATATATTCCTTAAGAAATTTGAGGGTTATAATCTTCAGGTGGAAAAACCCTTTGTGCAAACCTTCGATGGTTGCAGAGCTAAAATCAGAGACACACAATTAGAATTGACTGAGGAACTCGTAATCAAAGCAATAGGGATTCCATCAAAGGGTGGAAGGTTGTTAAAAAATGCTCGAATTGAATAAGTCCCATGGAGTTTGTTTATGACATCCCGAAAGATCAACTGTTGTGTAAAAGGTATTCCTATCTCCCTGGTAAAACCTAGATGGTATAGTTTGTTGTTAATCCTGAAACAATTCGTTATATGCGAGGGTAGATACGGATTGGTTTTTCTCTACCATATCTGTTTACTCATGAATTTCATAGGTTTCAATTTAAATGTTCCCTTTTACTTGTTGATAAGTCTCTATAAGATGTCGAAACAATACAAGCGACATAGTGTCGACTCGAGCCTGTTCTATCATGGGTTGGTTAAAATCTTGTTGATGCATCCTTTGTCAACCATAGGTGACAATTGGGAGGTCTTCTTAATAAGGAATGGTTTTGTCCAGGCTGATCCTACAACAAACCCTCTTTTGACAGTAAACCCTAACTTAGACAAGCCAATGGTTAAAGACCAGTTTGGTAATTCAACGAGTGGACTAGAGTTTACTGACAAAACCCATCTAGTCAAAGGATCGCCATGTAAGATTTCACTTGCCAGATTTCTAGAGAAAAAGACTGATGAATTGAATGGAAATGATCCTCTTGTGCTTGTGGATGATTCTAACTTGAATGTTATTGTCAAATCGGATGCCACGAAACTTTGTAAAGGAACAAAACCACAGTGCACAGATTTGGATTTCAAGAACAAGAAAGAGGGTCACCTAATCTCTAGGCAACTAAGGAACTGAAACGATACTTATCTGAGCTCGATCAATCCGATCAAGATTGATGAGGGTTCGGATCCTGAAATAAAGGATTTTCTAGTTCAGGAAGATCCAGAATTGCAGCGTTCCAGGAGGGAAGTTACCGTTCCTACTGAACCTTATGATTTCATGACAAATTTTCCTCCATGCCTTAAAGGCAAAGAAGGGTTCTCCGGTATTAGGCAAGATCTTAAGCAAACAACAGATAAGACCGATGCACCCATGGTCGACTGTGTCCTTCATCGACCTAACACCTCCCCTATTCACTGTGATGTCTGTTTCAATTGGGTTGAGCGTTATTACATCGACGTTCCTCTCTTACAGGCCCAAATTAAAACTCTTACTACTCAGAATGTGTTGTTAAAGCAAGAAAACTTTGATCTCAAGGCGAATGTAGAGAGGAAGACTAAATGTATCAAGATATCTGGAAACATAGTCATCAAGAATGAGACTAGTGTCAAGGCAATAATAAACTCTGATCTCTCCAACCCCTCTTTAGTTAAATTTTAATGGTAAACAATTTTATTTTCCTTTATTTCTGTTATCTAATTCGAAATAAGTAGATTTGTAGTTTTGATTTCATTTACTAAAATTAAGACTGGCTACAAAATCTTTGATTCTGTAGCCAAGTCTCTTTTAAATAAAAATTTAGTTATTAGTAATTGTTTGTTCTAATTTATCGAATTGTTTTTGCTTTTCTCAGGAAATGGGAGATTCTACTGTTGATCATTTGGAGTAAATATTTTCAATTTTAATGATTAGTAGTTTCTTTTTCCTTATGTCTTAGAAAAACTTTGATTTATTTTTGGATAAACCAACTTTATTATAATTGGCTTCCAATCCACTATTTTTGTAATATTGCTTGATTTTGGGAGATCTATCTCTATCTTGTGAGATATGAGTATGTCGATCCCAGGTTTCTTTAAATACTACTCACTTTGTTAGTGAAAAAAATGTTTGCTTGAGACAAATTATGGACATATAATTCTCAAAGACTATTTGGACTAGTTGTTCACACTTCGGCTTTAGACCAGGGTGACATTGTTCCTTCTATGTTTTGCATCATATGTTATGGAATATACACATGTTACACAAATTTAGTCTCTTTAGCATGTTATGTTTCAATTTTTGCTTTAAATTTTGTCTATAACTTGTTGTTTCATATATTATATATGTGATCGTTATTTCAACTTTAATATCATGATTTATGCTTGATGTTTAGTTGATGTATCCAATGAATGTTTCACATTGAAATTTCTTTTACTGTAATAATTCATAATCACACACTAGTACATTTGGGTCAAATTACGACGACGCATTCAATGCAATTGCCACTTTAGATTGTCGGGAGAAAGACAAAAAGTGGACCCCCTCAAACGTCGTTTCACATGACGTCACTTTTTCGACAACATAGATATCGTCTTTATTGCGATGTTTCATGCAGACACGTGTCATCTTGGATTTGACTGTCCAAACCCCAGATTTGACGTCGCTCTTGCCACGTCCAAAACGTCGCTCTTTCCACCTCCAAGACGTCGCTCTTGCCACCTCCCAAATGTCTCTCTTGCCACGTCTTGGAGGTGGCAAGAGAGACATCTTGGAGGTGGAAAGAGTGACGTTAAGAGGTATCAGCTCCGACGTGGTTGCTATGGGAGCGACACTCTTGGAGGTGGCAAGACCAATGTCTTGGAGGTGGCAAGAGAGATGTCCTGGAGGTTCCAAGAGTGACGTCCTGGAGGTGGAAAGAGAGACGTCTTGGAGGTGGAAAGAGAGACGTGACGAGGTATCAGCTCCGACGTGGTTTCTATGGGAGCGACACTCCAAGACATCACAATAGTGACTGTGTTGTAGGTATTTAAAAAAAAATACAATATCAATACTGAGAGGGACAGGTACATTAACCTTTGCTAACATACTAGCCATATCAATATTTAAATCTATATCATCGGTCTTAGGCAAGGTTGGTTGAGGAGGAGAACTAAATTCCAATGGTAAAGGGGGGCTTGTCTACTAAGGTTTAGGATCACTAGGATATGTCTCGGGTGTGTTATCACACGAACTCGCAATTATTGAGCTAAAGTCCGAAAGCTCAAGTGAAATCATGCGTAACTTAGAGGGAAGGCCCCTGTCACCTCACCAACCCTCTTTCACTTCAAGCCAACTTTCCTCCGACTGAAGGGGGTTTCCCTCAATTAAGATTGCGAGGACTTAAGGCAAGGAATCTCAATGTGGAGAGTGAAGTCTGAGAAAAATGTGTTTGGGTAGCTTTAGACTATTGAAGAAAGTACTTGGAGGTCTCAAGATCAATGTCTTTTCATTGGGCATATGGAGTTAATGTAGCACTTCAATGGAGACCGAGGGAAAAATAATACTTGAAAGTCTATCATAGGATTATCACCTCATAAGCCTAGGTCAACCTCCTAGGAGAAAAAACCCTAGAGTTTATCCCTTCATAAACACTAGGTGTCGTCCTATCCCTTCAAGAGCTACTAGCGCAAGATCAAAACAACTATGTTTTAAACCCTAGGGGGATAGCCACTTCTAACCCCTAGAACTAAACCCTAGCCAAGAAAAGCCTTAAGGGGATATCCACTCCTAACCATTAAGGAAAACCTTGAATGCTTCAATGAGTTAAGATGGATAAAACAAGGGAAGGGGATGATCAATCTTAATCCTTCCTTAGGGTTTCAAAATTGTTCAAGGAGACAAAGTTAACATGCAACTATTACTCTAATAGAGCATTCACCAAGATATCCCAAGAAACATCACATGCAACATAATGGAAACGCTTAAGCTAAGGTACATAGCATT
The DNA here is from genome assembly GCA_009831015.1 of Picea engelmannii. Lineage (NCBI taxonomy): Eukaryota > Viridiplantae > Streptophyta > Pinopsida > Pinales > Pinaceae > Picea > Picea engelmannii. The sequence continues at coordinate 240,275 of ML785488.1, forward strand.
AAGAAAACCCATTTTCACGAAACATACACCAAAAATAAAGAGAAAACATCCACTAGATCAATATCCAAAAAATGTGCCTAAGTATAACACAAGATGCTTCAACAAAATTTTCTCAAATAAGGGGAAAAGAGGGGCTTTGGTGCAACATCTAGCCTCCAAAGGCCCTTCAATGCTCTCTTTTCTGCTCAAAATCAGTTATACAATCTTCAATTGTTCTTCAAGTGGGATAGGGTTCCCTTCACCAAGCGTGTAAGAAAGACCCAACATCTTCCTTCACATGTGGGAATGTGGGCTTCAAAATGAGATAACGTCGTATCACAATCAAGAGCCCACAAAACCGTCCAAGGAATTACCTTCTTTACCAGTTAAGAAAACAAAGAACCATTATCCATTTACACATGGGCGTAAGAGATTCAACACAAGCACATAACCTTCCTGAAGGGGTTGGCCCTAAATTTCTCTTCCACATGAAACCCTAGTCCATATGTAAGTTGTTAGAAGAGATGTATGTAATAGAACAGTTCTTAATTGAAAATGTGTTCAAAGACACTGAAGATGAACAATTATTGAAGACTACTATGGAAGTTGAAGATGATAAAGCCAGAAGGACTTGGCAAAAAGATGGCAGACAGTCTGAAGACAAAAGGAAATTGCAGATTGCAAAAGAAGGAATAGAAAAGAGGCATGAAGATAGCCTTGTGTCAGGATCAAACAAGGGTATATATACAGTGCAAACACTTGAGGTAATGGGATTATCTCTTCAAATTTTATTCAGTGATTATGAACCTGTATTGATAGTTAATGGGCAGGAAATTGTCTTGAAAGGACATAAAGGAGCACTAATGGAAAGGACTCTTAGTAAAGGTTGCATTGTGGAAGATTGTAGAACAGAGATTCATAAGGAGAATTCAGTCCAAGGAGGTACAGCTAGTCCAGTAGCACTTAAGACTTCAAAAAAAGGCAGTCTTTATGGCCCCTTACTCCATGAAAATAACTTCCACTCTAGTGAAACAAGATCTCCTTTTCTAGTGAAACAAGGTCTCCTTTCCCGGTGTCAATCGATACAAGAGCTGGGCTCTACGATGTTGTTTCCATAGAGACTAGTTATAATATTTGCATATCTAAGTTTTCACTGCTTTGTTCTCAGGGCTCAGCCCCGTTATGAACTACTCTTCCCTAATAACTACTATAATCCAAAGAACTGGGATGTATATAATACTTACCCATTCTATCATTCTCTAATTACCATTATATATATATATATATATATATATATATATATATATATATATATATATACACACACACACACACACACGAGAGCTTCGCGAGGACTACTCAATTTGACGATGACAAACGATTCACCCGTAGGGGGTTTACTGCACAAGGCTCCTGCAGAGGGTGGGTACCCCAACGAATATAATATGCTTAGCTCCGCACAACATAGGGATTAGCACGCTTTCAGGAAGAACATGAAATAGTGAAAGATCCAACATGCGAGACACAACAATCATGAGAAATTCGCGAATTGGAAATGCTATAACATACTCTTTCCCATAACTTTCTTGACAGGACCAACCTACTGAAATGCGAATAGGGATTAAAAACGTGGTCAATACCACAGAGAATGGGGGGATATATGGCGGGCGTGAACTCTAACTATATGATTCCCTCAATCGATCAATCAAGCTAGTTAGAGAAACAATTGGGCCAGACAAGCAATAGGCATGTGTGTTTCCCTAACGACGAGGAAGAGCAGAAACCTTACTATCTTCGGCCCCGTTTCAACCTTCAATCAAGTAGTGCTCTATCATTCATTGACAAACCAAACTATGTAAGGCAAGACATGCAATGGAGGGGGACCAAAAGGGAACTCCTTCCTTTGGGGTGGGGGTGACCATCTCCGATTTAAGATTAGTATCCTATTCATTTGAAGAAGATGTTTCAAGTAGTATCACACGACATGACATCTCCCTCCAATCGAACCTGCCTGTTGAATGGATCTGACTCCATAACTAAGAGTAGGTGGGTGGAAGGTGGAGCAGACACATGCATGATGGTTTATCGTTCAAGTGAGTTCGCGTCGAGGTTGGATAAAGGAGGAGAGGAGTGTGGCTCCTATCTGCAACCATCTGTATGTTATCGCGCCTGCCAGTTTGCGAGCTATCGATCGTTGAGTGACTGACATATTCTTCGTTCCGGTTGTCTTTGAGCAATATTGATTTCTAGTTAGCAGTTATTGGTGCTACCAACTGGCTTCATGAACAGTGTAATCACTCGTACTAAGTGCATTAATGACAATGTGTTACCCATAACTATTACGATCATGGTTACAGATGCTTGTATACGCCTATGTTTATTGGAGCCTCTTGATTACAGTATTTCTAATCAATGGTGTTCATTATACATAATACATATAAGCTATCTCATTATCCATGGTAACACTTATTATAAGCACACTACTCAATCAAGCTTGTATCACTTAAGTTAAATCCAATCGTGTTAGTAATTAGGGTTATTACGTATAACACTAGTAATGGCATAGCCCTATCTATGTTTGTTTCCCATTTTATTACTATGGTGTTAATTAGGGAGATACGATAAGGTTATGTAACTAATCATAAGTGTTTACCTATTATAGAGAGATACACCACCATATACATTTCATTGAATATACAGATCATCACATTTATTAGGGAACAAAGGTATCATGATTAGTCAGATAGAGACTTGTATCACTAATATGAATATTAACCATGCAAGTGGTAGTAACCATTCTTACTTATCACTTTAATAGATGTTTCTTTATTACAATATTACTTAAGATGGAGAAGAACCATAGCTTAGTATAACACTTGTATAGGTTGTAAACACTATTGTACCATATTTTATCTTAATGGGAATGATACTATAACTAGGATCACACATAATTTGATGTTGGAACACTGTGAACCCCATAAAGGTTACTTCTAGCTAAACACTAGAAGCTTAGTAATACATGAGACATCATGTTGTTATTATATATGAATAGTACAATCTTGTAGAGTCCATATTCATTATGGTTATTACGATACCATTATTTGCATAATAGATCTTTGTTCACAATCCTAACCTAATCAGTTACATTAAATTAATCAGAAAAAGTAAGCATTAGACTAGTTGAATAGAGTAATCAAGCTTCATGATTAGACTAGTGACAATAGCTCAGCTTATCATGGAGACTATTGGTAACACTTAAACCATACTTATGGAGATCAAGTATCCACTAATTATGTAAACACTATGGAATAGAGCTAATTAGAGTAGTGTGAAAGAACTTATAGCACTTGCCTGTATTTTATACCTTACTTCATGTGAACAAACAACTATACTAATTAGGGAGATATATGTGTTATTAAACTCCATAGAATCCAATCAAGCTGAGTAATAAACACCAGTATTATGTGCTTTACATGAAGTTCATATTGATTACAACTATTTACCTCTTTAAACTAGTAATAAGAGTATACATACTAGTGATTGTTATGGAAACATAGACCTGTAGTAAGCTTGTTAGACTAGTGAACAAATCACCATTACCTTTACTCTCAAGCATATTGTATTTACGTAATGAATAGAGTTGCGATATCATAACATGTACGATGAAGCTTAGAGTCATTCAATAATCAGAATCTTACTATGAGTACCATCTTATTCAACAGCTTGATAGCTTAAGTAGTGTTATCACAAAGGCTAGTTATTCCATATTCCTTATATACTCTATAATGAGCTATTACCATTCCATTTAGCTAGGATATGATTCAATGGGATTACTTTACCTATGCTAGTAATCATACAAGGCTAGTTACTATAAGGATTACATATATGATAGTGTTCAAACTAAGCTTCATGCTTACTTATGGAACTAATACTAAGTGATGTGGTATGTGCTTTACCCTTTTCTAACACAAGCTTAACAAGAAATAAGGGTCTCTTTCAAAGGAAGTTGGAAGCCTTTAAAATAAAAATCTTAGAGAGTTCTAAAGGAACCTAACATTGATTATTGAAAAGCTTGGGTTTTTTTCGACAAAGCTTGTCAAGGGGATCCAAGTATGTGTGGGCCAGGGGATATTCTGCATATTAACTCTTCCCACTATTTTCTTATGAAGTATGTTAAGGTACCAACAATAGAATTGAGTTTTATGCCCTTTGAATTATAATGAATACTACAAAGGAAAAAATATAGAAACATATGCAGGTCATTGGAGATTCCAAGCCTCTGATGGATTGGGGCAATAGCATAAGAAAAATTGCAAATATTTTGTTAGCCCCAATAATGAGTCTAGTGCTAGAGGTAAAACAATCTTTTGATGATATATCTTTCTTCATATCTATAGAGAATACAGTACAAGAGCATACCAGTCATTTAAAGAAGTTGTGCCAATGCAAGAGGGGTCCCTATTTGTTCAGGAGTTTAGAGAAGGGGCTTAGTGTTCCATAATGAAATCGACTCTTTATTAGTTGCTTGCATTGCATATTCTCTTTATTAGAAGCATCTTATTTTGTTTTTATTAAGAATCATATCTAAAAGGGTATAATATTCAGAAGTAAAGGCTGCCTTAAGGGAGCCTAGGATGACAGTATATAAGTAGCCATAAGACTATTGAACAAACTGTCAGTGTTGAATTTTTTATCAAAAATACATGCCATTTAGGCCTCCTTAAGAAAATCAATGTATATTTTGATTTCATTCTTGCTATATCAAATACATATATTATTTTCTTGGAAGAAAAAGGTCAACTAGTATTACCTAAGGTTGATGATGTTACATGTTAGCTTCTCATGTGAATTTGTTGACTAGATGGATGGATGTTATTCATTTGCTTCTTTCTCCTTGTTGATTAATGATTTTGCTTCATCTTTATTCTAACCATCGAGAGGTCTAAGGTAGGGCTTCCCACTCTCACCTCTACTTTTTCTTCTTATAGTGGAAGGTTAAGCAAATGCATTTTTCATGAAAGAGATAATGGTAGATTGAAAGGTATCAAACTCATGAACCATACATCT
>ML785488.1:258286-292181 GCA_009831015.1 Picea engelmannii
TATTTTCACTAAGCCTCTTGGAAAAATTAAGTTTGAACTGTTTAGGGAGATGTTAGGTGTCGAAGTCAATCCATTCTCCATTAAGGGGGAGACTTGGAAATAATGGAGATGTTAGCTAGTTGTTAGCTCCAGTAATAAGCGCGAGTTGTAAGCGCCAGTTAGAAGAGTCAGTTCATAGTCAGTTGTCTAGTTGTCTTATGGTTTGCATGTAGCTGACTCGAGAGAGTCTTTTCCTATATAAGGATGTAATCCGTCTTCATTGATTATCAAGAAGTGAGCGTAGCCTCACTGTGTTTGTTTGCCTCGTATATTTTATCTTTGACACCTTCTCAACATCACCAGTGAACCTATGCCCCAGTGGTACTTACTACTAACAACAACAATGAAAACAACACTGGGCTGCTAATCCAGACATGTTAACAAAATGCCTTAATCTATCATCAAGCTTACCACGTTAATTCGTGCTGGAGTAACAGAATCTTCGTTTCAGCATTAAAGTTTAAGTTAAAGGCCAGTGTCATCAAGATTTGGGGTTTATATTTTAAAGATCAGTGTCATTTCAGATTTACGGTTTAGGGATTACCAGGCCTCGCTCTTACCAGGCCTTACTCTTGCAGGCTCGTCAAAACATGATGAAGTTCACGGGGAGAGATGGATCCATTCTCGTCCATGTCGAACATATTGAATGCGTCTTTCAGGTCCTGGAGTCTGCGTGAGCTGCTCCCTGTCTGGTTGGTGTTGAGAGCCACAATATCCGACAGGTCGATGTAACCATCTCCGTCCAAGTCGGCCTCAGAAACCATGGCGCCAACCTCTTCCTCCGTGGAATGCTCATCCAGGGATTTCATCAACTCGCTCAGTTCCGACCGCGATATCTTCAACTCACTCAGCGAATGAGGAGGATCGCCTTATTTGCTTGTTGTCATTGCCCGACGTCGGTTGCAGAGGCGGTTGTTGTTGATGTCCTCTCTTCTTCATTTTCAATGACAGGACAGTTTGTCGCTGCTGATGGCATTCGATCTCTTTGCCTTGATGCAAATGGACTGTGGGCTTGTATACTGAGGCAAATTTGTCTTTGCTGGTGATTCTTCTCCTTCCCGCTCAAAGTTGAGAAGAGTAGATTTTCAAACTTCATTTCTTTATCACTGTACATAAAGTTTACCTGTCCGGCCACAGGGCGCTAAACAAAATTCCACGGTTAGTTGTTTTGAGGTTTAAGATGGGTTCGGAGATGTGAGGTATCTAACACGACACTATGTGCTCGGATTGATTAATTAGACCATATGGATCTGTAGGTTTATTATGAAAGTTTTTTTTTTTTATTTAAGTATAGGGAAATTGGTAACTAGGGATTATGGGATTATTTAGGTAAAATTCATATTGGTTTCATTTTCATTGAGAATGGTAAAATTCATATTTTACAAATATAAATTATGACTTGTGCTAGGATAACATCAAAAGATTCAAGAGGATGGGATTTAAAGTTAACATGAACAAAATAATCTCACATGGTGTGGACTTTTTTATAGCTTCCTCGAGAGACAAAAACCCCTGAGAGTGTCAAAAGGGGGTGGAGAGCATGCCCCGTGTTACCAACTTGAGAAGCGGAGTTTAAGGAAAGTCACATTGGCACCTTCACAGTGGTCGTGACCTTATGCTTGGCAGAAAACGACACAGTAGAAAGTAATTTCCCACTGCCCTATGCCTTTTGGGTGATTACCATTAACATTGGCCCAAGAGTTCTTCTACACCTGTAAAGACATCCAAGGTTAAGAATTATTGTTAGATTAATGGGTATAATAAGCTTGAATGACATAGTGGAAACTTATTTCCCACTACCCTATGCCTTTTGGGTGATTACCATTACATTGACCCAAGAGTTCTTCTACACCTGTAAACACATCCAAGGTTAAGAATCATTGTTAAACTAATGGGTATAATAAACTTGAGAAGGTTGGTTGATTGTGAACTAATGTGGATTGGATTTGGGTTTAGTCATAAACAAACAACCTTCAATATTGTGGTCTAATCTTTGGCACTTAATCGAATGATTGGGGAACAACCTAATTAAAAATCTTATACCTCCTTAAATTAACACAATTTTTCTAAAAAACTTTAAATGTACAAAATTTGAGGTAAACCTTCTTTCTCGGGGTGGGCATTAAAGAAGGCAAATAAATTTATCCAAAGACTTGAAAATATGTTCAAGGAAGAACCAAAATTGCATAAGCTACATATGAAACTCTAAACATATAAGGCAACAAGGTTATACATTATATTTAAACATGAAGTACTTCCTCATTCTCAAAAGCCAAGCTTTAGTCTCTTAGATAGTCATAGATGCACCATTGAAGATAATAGCCTTAGCCTTTGAATTTCTTTCTTTTGTGCTTCTCTTTTTCTATTGTACCCTCCTCTCATGGAAGAAGTGTGATGGGTTAAGAGGAGGAAGTGTGATGGGTTAACTCATAAGAGTTTTTCATTTTCGTAGAATGAAAGGATGTTCTTTCCTTTTTTTATTTTTTACCATAGTGTTTCCTCTCATCTCGATAATGCGCAATTCAACTCCCACTTATGTGATCCTCTCGTCTCCCTCTAACCTTTCCATTGCATTGCAATTGGATTTTGGAGAGGTTTCGGATGCTCCAATCATGGATTTTTTGTTGTTCCTCTCCACTTGTGCTGCTTACATGAACTTCTCTTTTATCTCTATTACCTCTGCACTGTATTTAAATGTTGGAGATATTCTAAATGGTCTTGACATGTTTTCTAATATGCAATTCAAAATCACTCAATGCATTTCATTAAAAAAAAACAAAAGTGTATAATTAATATTATGGCTTGGATTTCTTCTTTTATCAAGCACCCAACATAACAAGACACATATAATCAATTTTATAATCATTCATGAAAAAATATACATATTTTTAAGGAGAATCCTCGTGGAGAATAAACTCCATTTAGTATGAAAACCTTGGAGAATGTAATTCGATGAGTATTTGCAGCTATAAAATTCATGACCTTTAAGATTCGACATCCACAGGATTGCATTTCACAATTCCCAATACTCCAAGTAACGTGCAAGTAACAAATTCAAGGCATGTCCTTTCCACGAGGAACATCTTTTCTCTTGAAACATAACAACTATCTAAGTTCAATAAGCGATCGAATAGGGAAAAATCTATGCTCTACTTTGAAACCCTAACCAAACCCTAGAGATAATTGTTGGGATGATGGATAGCGATGGGAGAGGGCATGCGCCCCCTCCTAATGAAGAAGAACATGCCTTTAACGCGATGGTAGCGACCTCTGTGAAATCCTCCAAGGTGTAGCAATCCAGATTTGTCAAAAAACTAGAATAAATTCCCAAGGTTATCATCCCACCATCCACCTCCAGAAAGAAAGCATTGGCTCTGGTAGATAGGGGACTAATCGGTCAATTTATAGGTACATGGCCATCTCCGAAGATAATGGCATTCTTTCTAGAAAAAAATTGGAAACCTTTGATCAAAGGTTCACTGAATCATTTCTTTTGCGACAGAGGTTTCTTCACATTTCTCTTCGAGCACAAGGAAGACAGAGATTTAAAATTTCGTAGTGGCCCATATTTCCTTGGAGCGAGAGGCATGTATTTCAATAAATGGACCCTTGATTTCAATCCAGAAAATAATGTTACCTATACAATTCTAGTCTGGGTGTGTCTCTCTCTCCTTCCTTTGCATTGTTGGAGCAATGATGCCCTTAAAATCATTGGTAAATTTATTGGTCGATTCATAGATAGGCCAGAACCGAAGGAAAACCTCTTCTCTTGCGTTGAAATTTGAATAGAGGTTGATCTGGAGAAAGGAGTACCCGAGGAAATGATAATATATGGATAATTGACAACATGTTCAACAGTTGGATTATGAACAATTTCCCTTCAAGTGCAAGTTATGTCATGAATACAGGCACTTCACAAGAAATTGCAAAAAGGTTGAAGTGACTCCTCCAAGCAACGGGTGTGAAGAAAAATGGCAGGTGGTCTCGTGAAAAATGGGTATCAATGGGAATAGGGCACAATATGCAACTGACACGTCCAATGGGGGTTTAGTAACCTCGGTCATCGAAATGAAATCACCCACAAAACGAAATGCAAACCCTTATCAAAAGGCGACCATCTCCTCATCGAAACAATTCGAATATTTATCACAACTAGAAGAAATCGCAGAAGAGGGAATCCATATCATTCTCGGTGCTAGGAAGACACCCACCGAGCAACCTTTAGTCCAAATCAACTCCCAGTCAAACCCAAAATTGAGCGTCGTTCCCCTACAACACAAAGGAAATACAATGATCATATTTGAAAGTTTGATGGAAATAAGCATTGATCCAATAGAACCAAGGCCAAAAGATTAGGACGCATTCAAAAATGCAAAAATCACATTGTCATGTGTGAAATACAGCTTAGAGACGAAGAGCCTAGGTGAAGAGGGGAAAGACGACCAGGCCTCAAAATAATACATGTCGCAAAAGTCAGGACGACAAGCCTCAAGGGTCATCCAGGAAGAAGAAGCTAAAAAATACACTCTTCTAGGGTCACAAAAAACCCTTCCAAGTATGATAATAGGGGGAACTAGGAATTCTAAACCCCAAAGTGGAAATGTTGTGAAGAAAGGAAGTTCCCTTTCAAATCCATTGAAATAATTATTGTAGTCTCTTGGAACTATAGGGGGTTAGGCAACACCCTAAAGACCCTCATTGTCAAAGACTTGATAAAATCATAAAAGACTAGTATCATCCTTTAGGATACCAAGATGAAAGCAGACGAAGTTTCAAAGTTAGGGAAACACCATTGGAATTCAAGTAACCTCATTATCTAAGATGCCAGAGGAGCGTCAAGAGGACTCTGCACACTTTGGAGCGAACAAGAGGTAAGACTTGAACATCGTATCAAATCTCAGCATTGGATTCTAAATAAGTTCTATCGCATGTATAGTGGTTCTATATTCACAATAATAAATGTATATATGTCGGTCAACCTGATCCAAGTGGATATTGGTGGCCACCCACCTATTCCAACTGTCTCCTCTTGACAATTTTTAGTTCAACACGTGGCCACCCACCTATATGTGGTCAATGCTTGCTCTATGGTCATTTTTATGGTCAATGCTTGCTCTATCCATCATTTTCTACTTCTTTATTGACTCCTCCATGTGGTCTACTTCTTCATTTCTAATAGAGTCAACTTGCAAAGATGAAAAATACTCATCACTTTTTGTTAAGAATCCATCCCATGAAATCTTATGTGGTTTCTTGACCAAAATATCACATATGAGTAACTTCACAAGCCCAAAGTATCACATATGTGTAACTCTGACCCTGATGACAGAGTAATCTATATTTGATTGTGTTGCTGGTAAGAAACAAAATGACTAATTTCGCTTATGAGGAAGAGGACTGGAAAATTTTTCTATAAAATTCCAGTTATGTGTAATAGACTAAAATCCATTTGGAAGAATCGATGGTAGAATTTATTTAAGGAAGAAAATGTTGGGAGCTGTGTTGATGGCATTTGTGCGAGAGGATATCCTTGTATTGCAATATTTGTGGTAGGGATTCAATAAAGGGAAGTGTTGAGAAGGGGAATGAGACCCAACAACAAATCATGTTTAGGCAAAAGCGATCTATAGAAGAAAATGAAATTTGTTTACAGAGCAAGAACATTGTGGAAATAATTACCGATCTTCGTGGAATTGCTCCTCTATTGGTGGGGTGATCTCCTCTGACACTCGGCACACTCATGTGGGCTCCTTCCTTATTATGTGGGGTGATCTCCTGTGTCCCAGCTTGATGTCGATTGAGGTCGACTGAGTTTTTTTTAGTGTGGGTTCTGAAATTTGGGCGTTGTACTGATCGTGGGTGGGGTTTTGTTTAGTCGAGGTTTTGAAATTTGGGCGCTGCACGAGTTTTCTATAGTGGTTAGGTTTTGTTTGCTAATTTGTTTTTTTGTTTATAATATATAGAATTAATATTTTTTTTTTGGTTTATAATATATGTTTGGTTTGGTTTTTTTGGTTTATATATTATATATTTTATATAATAATATAATTAATATATATTATATTGAGGGTATAACGGTTAAGAACATGAGTTTACTCCCTAGAGGTCATAGGTTTATGAAGATATGATTGCAATGAAGATGAAGATGATAGTGACGATGATGATGATGAAAATGGCGACGATGACGACAATGATGATGACATTAATGGAGGACTTATTTGACCCAAATGTACTAGTCCTTCTAGAGAAGTAACCAAATGACCCAATTAATTTTTCCAACGTCACCTTTGAGGGTTTTCAATACTAGTCTGTATGAAAAGTTAATGGTTTTCTTTCATTAATACTATCAGTCCACAGTCTAACCTACCATTGGTACAAATTATTGGTCTTACTGCCAACACATGGATTCAATTTAATTCCCTTGAATATCTCCACTTCTCTGCCTCTATCAGATGGGGCTACGACTCGATGCTAATCCCATTGTTGTAGCTAACGCTGGTGGCTATGCCAAACCTTTGTAAATAAATCCACCACCACTTGGACAACTAACAACGGGCTCTATAAACCCTCAATCCATGACTAATGACTCAACTCCACAACTACCAACTCTGGTCGCTATATTTTAAATCACAATCAAGCAGGGCTACTCGAATACTCCATCATACACAGTGTTTCTTTGAGCTAAACGCGGTAAATCAAAACAACGACCAATGGTGCGGGTGGTGCTTGCCGAGTGGTTTGCTCCTCTGCCTCTATCGGATTGAGTTTTTCTATCTGAACCTACCCTAATCAGCGAACAAACGATGTATGGGGAATCGAGACTGGTTTTTGCTGACTTTTGCGAGGTACCTCCCTCCCACCAACCTTCCTCTCACTATGTTTATTGACATTATTGTCATTATTTTTTTTTTTTATTATCACTATTAATTAATTAATTTGTTTTTCATGTGATGCATCCTTACATTACATAGAATATAACATTATCATGTTAAGCAATCCACCATTATGATTTGGTTCGATTAGTCGATGCCTAAACATATCATCTAGCCACCTCACCAATGTTTTTTTGACCATGTAGAAACCTTCATTTTATCCAAACTCAACACTAGGAGTATGTTTTTCAATGCTCTTCAATGTTGGCAAGAAGGTTATAGTCTAGGACACCAATACAAGTGGGGATACCATTGGATACTTGTGTATAAATATATCCTTCTTAAATCCAACAACATTGTAGCCTCACATGTGGCTATCTTATATGCCATTCACTTTCACAACATGATCATAAGTCCTAACTTTCCTTGGTGATTACCTCATAACCAATACGAAATGACATGACATTCTTCATATGATCAACGCATTAATAGATTTTGAACATTCTTTATATGTCCAATATGTCCAATATGAGCAAGTCAACGACAATTTTCTCTTGTGGATGAGTAGTTTGGTGGAAACATTCTTTCAAGTTGTAATTAGGTACACTTTTGTATTGAGTTGGATTATCACAACACCACTCTAATTTCTTCCAACTATCACTGACTAGATACTTGGTTGAAGGTTTTCTAATTTTTCTAAAGGCATGGGGTTAAGGTATGGGAGGGTTTCGATACTTAAGGATGTTTGATGTCACCGCATAATACTTAAGGAGGGTTTGATTATTGAAATACCAAGTCGATTTGATGTCACATAAGCTTCAATTCACCCACCAATGTCATCTTGCACCGACCCCGCATAGTGAGCAGTGAATGGGGCCAACGTTGAAATTTCTTCAAACTGTGCATGTATGTGTCAAAATTAAACATGGTTAGACTAGACACATACCTTGACAGTATGGTAGGGTTTCAAGACTCAAGGATTTCTGATGTCCCGACCACATAATCTTTGAGATCGTCCATTTTTGCAACAACGTTCATAATGGGCATCTCATTGTCAAATGACGTTGTTTCCATATGTAGAATCTTTGTTGGAAATCTCTTGAAATGTCATGGAACTTCCAATTCAACCACCAAAAATGTCATGCACCGACCCACATAGTGAGCAATGAATGGGGCCAACGTTGAAATTTCTTCAATATGTGCCTGTATGCATCGAAATTTGACATGGTTAGACTAGACACATGCCTTGACAGTATGGGAGGCTTTCAAGACTCAAGGATGTATGATGTCATACATAAACATTTTGAAAAAATTTCAATGTTGGCCCCATTCACAGGTCAACGTTGTCCATCATGTACTCTAGCCCTAGTACAATGTCTTTTAATAGTTGTTTCCTTTAAAATTCGACCGATCATAAAATTAAAACGAAACGAGGACGAGATGAGATGATATATAGAATGGGTCTGTGAGTGATCTTTTAGTATAAGGGAAAATATCTCTTCCATGCCATACGCAACACAAGGGAAAATGTTTACTTTCTCTACTCAACAATCCCTCAAGCATCTCCTTCCTTTTCAGTGCCCTCATGTAGGCAGAAATAGTCCAATCCATTGATTGCGTTATGGGAAACCTAGTGGAGTATTGCCTTAGCACTTAAATAATTAATAAGCAACTATTTCATGTGCATGGAGTTAAAGGTTTTCTAATTTTCCTTGCCTCTATTCTTATCTACAACCATCTATCTCTCTTTCAAGGTTTGCTATTCCGTCATTGTTGCATTAGTTTTGGTCATTTCTAAATTTGGATTATTGAGTAATAAGGGGAATATAGTGTGGGGGTTATGAGAATAATGGTGAGAATGATCACAAGATAATTTCCATGAGGTAGGAGAATGCATGAATGATTCACACTTATTGAAAATGTTTAAACTCCCTTCTGATGTGGGGATTTCTTTAATGTTGGAGGATATCAAAGATGTGTCATTGTGACTGAGTGGACATATGTTGGTGAGAATGATGTCATTAGCTCATCATCTTCACTCACAGATTCTTCAGAGAATGATTTCATCAGCTAATCATTTTTATTACTGATGGCATTCACCCACCACAAATGTCATCTTGCACCGACCCCGCATAGTGAGCAGTGAATGGGGACAACGTTGAAATTTCTTCAAACTGTGCATGTATGCGTTGAAATTTAACATGGTTAGACTAGACACATGGCTTGACGGTATGGGAGGGTTTCAATACTCATGTATGATTTCCCCACATAATCTTTGAGATCATCCACATTTGCATCAACGTTCATCATGTTGCATCTATCATTGTCATCATTCGTCATTCCCTTCTATAGAATCGTTGTCGGAACTATCTTGAAATGTGTCATGGAACTTCAAATAAACCCTTCACAAATTTCTTCCATTGAACCTGCACAATGAGTAGTGAATGGGGCCAACTTTGAAATGTTTTCAATCTGTGTCCGTATGCATCGAAATTTGGCATGGTTAAACTAGATAGTTGCCTTGAAGGTATGGGAGGGTTTCAATACTTAAGAATGTTTGATGTCCCCGCATAATATTTGAGATCATCCATGTTTGCATCAACGTTCAATATAATGGATGTCTCATAGTGAGCATAGTGAATGGGGCCTGCCTTGAAGGTGAATGAGCATAGTTAAATTTCTTCCACCGACCCCGCATAGTGAGCAGTGAATGGGGCCAACGTTGAAATTTATTCAAACTGTGCATGTATGCGTCGAAATTCGACAGGGTTAGACTAGACACATGCCTTGACAGTATGGGAAGGTTTAAAGACTCAAGGAATATGTCTGATGTCTTCGACACATAATCTTTGAGATCGTCCATGTTTGCAACAACGTTCATAATAGGGCGTCTCATATTTGTCAAATGTCGTTGTTTCCATTCGTATAATATTTGTTGTAACTCTCTTGAAATGTCATGGAACTTCCAATTCAACCACCAAAAATGTCATGCACCGACCCCACATAGTGATAAGTGAATGGGGCCAACGTTGAAATTTCTTCAATATGTGTCTGTATGCATCGAAAGTTGACATGGTTAGACTAGACACATGCCTTGATGGTATGGGAGGGTTTCAAGACTCAAGGATGTTTGATGTCCTGACCACGTAATCTTTGAGATCGTCCATGTTTGCAACAACGTTCATAATGGGGCATCTCATATTTGTCAAATGTCATTGTTTCCATCCGTAGAATATTTATTGGAACTCTCTTGAAATGTCAGGGAACTTCCAATTCAACCACCACAAATGTCATGCACCGACCCTGCATAGTGAGCACTAGTGAATGGGGCCAACGTTGAAATTTCTTCAATATGTCCCTGTATGCATCGAAATTTGACATGGTTAGACTATACACATGCCTTGACGGTATGGGAGGGTTTCAAGACTCAAGGATCTATGTTGTCCCGACCACATAATATTTGAGATTGTCCATGTTTGCAACAACGTTCATAATGGGCATCTCATTGTCAAATGTAGGTGTTTCCATCTGTAGAATCTTTGTTGGAACTCTCTTGAAATGTCATGGAACTTCCAATTCAACCACCAACAATGTCATGCACCCCAGTGAATGGGGTTAACATTGAAATTTCTTCAATTTGTGCCTGTATGCATCGAAATTTGACATGGTTAGACTAGAAACATGCCTTGATGGTATGGCAGGGCTTCAAGACTCAAGGATGTATGATGTCATACAGAAACATTTTGAAAAAATTTCAACGGTTGGCCCCATTCACAGGTCACTGTTGCCCATCATCTACTCTAGCCCTAGTACAATGTCTTTTAATAGTTGTTTCCTTTAAAATTCGACCGATCAGAAAATTAAAAAGAAATGAGAGGAGACCTAGTACAATGTATTTTAATAGTTGTACTCTAGTTGAGAAGACCCACAAAGCCTTTTTGAAGTGTCGTTATTATAGAAAACTTGTCACAACATCCGTAAAATGCAACATATTTATAGATTTTATAATGTCGTAATTCTGACGATCATTGACCAAATCAAAGTTGACTTGGTCAAAATACTAGGTGACCATTGGAGGGGGAAAAACTAGTTTCCACAACGTCGCAACTCCGACGACTATCTTCACAAACGTGGCAAGAGAGATGACTATGTCAAAAACATGGCAAGAGAGACGACTATGTGGAAAACGTGCCAAGAGAGACGACAATGTGGAAAGAGAGACGTAAACGTGGCAAGAGAGACGACTATGTGGAAAACGTGGCAAGAGAGACGACAATGTGGAAAGAGAGACGTAAACGTGGCAAGAGAGATGTTAACGTGGCAATAGCGACGTTATCAGGCAATATGGAAAAAAAATAAATTAAAATTTCCTCTATTTTTCGACAGTATGGCCAATTTTTCCATAACGTCGCAAATAGAACGTAGAAAATTTTACAATATGTACTAGTGACAAGGTCACTGTATCTACATTTTTGCTACTCTGTTCTTATATCCTAGCTAGCAATAAACACCTTGAGTTTATTTGAGAGACATTAGTACAAGCTTGCCGCAGATTTCTCTCACAGGCAAGATAGATGGAGGTTTGGATCACACAGAGACATAGACACAGTATTAAACTAATCTTAGGTTAGATTTATTTGCATTTAATTTCTGTTATTAGTTTATTTATTAGTGAAACAAGATGGTTTAAATCAACTGTGACCATTACTCTATCCTTGTTTCAAATCATGTTTTATTAGTATCTTTTAAAGTTCTTAGATCTTAGATTACAAAATAGAAAATATAAAAATATGTGCGTTCTTTATCTACTTTCGAAAACAATTACCAAACATTGATTTCGCAAGGCATCCACCAAAAACTTGCAATTTGTAAATACTCTATTTATAATCACATATTTATATTTTTGGAAACACTTGTAAATAATTAGATTAAAGTATATAGTATTATTGTTTTAACTTTAGAGTAATTTATTTATTTTCTTTGTTTTAGGACCCTAGTTGGCTAACGGAGCCATTAAACCCATCAAAATAGATTACAACAAACATCTTGGGTTAATTAGACAACCCTGGTCCAGATCTATTCTCCCACTTGACGGTGTGTCACTTACGCCTGTCAACATCACCCTGACGGGTTTTACGACTCTGTTGGCCAGTAAAGAGATATAATCTAAAATGTAAAAATAAAATAACTAACCTAATTATCTACTATGTACATTGATGTTCTATATATACAAAGTGCACAAATATACAGATTGCAAGATTTGTGAAAAACCTTGAAAAATAAGTTTATAAAATAGAACCAAATCTCAAGAAAAATGTAAGTGGATTTAAGATTAATTAGAAATATACTTTTACCTTTGAAAATAAAATAAAATAAAAGAATGAATGCAAATGATAATTTTATGGCTTAAATAAGCAAAGTATTTAAGCTTAAAGATGGGTCTACTTTCATGAAGAAAATAAAAAAATAAATGATAAAAGAAAAGGGAAACTACTAACCTAAAAATGACCAGTATTAAAAGAAGAGAACTATAGTTGTGCCTTCCTGTACCAAACTTCTCCAACAATATGAATGTTAAAATAAATCTATAGCAGTTGTATAATTCTAAGACTATAAAATGCCAAAAGAAAATCACTTCACTTTGAAAATTCAAATCTTATTCATAATACAGAAAGGATAACATTTAGTATTGATCATCCCAGGGGAAGATATAAGTGACCATTTACAATAAGAAGTAAACTTCTATTGAACCAATAGATCTATTCAAACTCAAAACGTATGAACAAATTCAATATAGTTTAAGATTAACATCAAGATAATACAATCACCACTACACAATTTGGGAATCATGGACTATTTAAGATTGAAAGAATTAATGTATAGAAGATAATATTGAACCATGGATTGATAAAACAAACAAAAGTTAATTTTAATCAACTCATAATCAATTAAGTATTACACCAATTAAATAATAATCAATTTTAATCAACTCATAATTGAAGAATATAACTCATTACACCAATATATTATAATACAAAATGAACTCTTTAACTTGCATGACAAAAGTCTTGATTAAAGCATGATTCTATATCCTTCAATAAATTATTCATGAGTCCAACTCCCAAAATTTTCACCATGAAATCACTCCCACACTTAGGATTATTTAAAAAATAATAATAATAATCCTCATATCCATACGATAGAGGAAAATCTTCAAAAATATAGTATTTTTAAAACCAAATCCTAATCTTGAGTTTAAAACAATAACGTTTATAACAACTTATAAAATTTTGTTATAACAACCATTCAAAAATATATTCTTAATTGTTTAAAATAGATCCTATTTTTAAAACAAAACTACTTTATAGTCTTCATTAACCAAGAAGCACATAGGACATCTTCCCGTTCCTTTTTAGACCTGAAACTAAAAATACAAATCTAATTAAAATCACATTAACTAAAATAAGACAAGCTACAAAATATTTGATTCGATATCTAATCTAAAAAAAACAATGAAAACAACTAATGCTTAAAAAACAAATCAAATAGAGATAAAAACACAGATTTATTTACCCAAATTAAACATTCGAAAATGAGGATTCGTGCATCTCTGATCTCATAATAACATTGATATTAGTTGAATTCTTAATGATACTATCTCCCGATTTCCTGGGTTTATTGTTTTCCCGAGGAACATTTCATTGTAATTCATACCTCAATTCCCGATTTTTTCTTTCAAGATCCTTGTTCTGATTTATAACCTGATTAAGGTGCATTCACAGGTATGGGATGTTCGTGTAATACCTATGGACCCACATAAGCATTCGTCACAACACATAGGTTCCAAATTCATAAGAAATTGTTGGTGGTCTGAGTCTAGGGTATTTTCTTGCACCAAATTAGCCTTTAAATCGGCCCAGATTCCTGCGAATCCCTCAAAGTTTTGGAGGAGCGGGGGAAAATTAGAAACAAAGTCATACTGTGGGTGACTATAGTCTGATGAGTATGGACTTGTACTTTCAACAGAGTTTAGATATTCTATTATAATTGTTTGAATATGATCATTTCTCTGTTTATGTTTGCTCCTTATCATCCTAGACATTGTTTGACCATTTTATTTATTTATTTTTTAAATCAACTTCACAGACCTCCTACAAACACCTAGTTTGTTTACCCTATTCTTTAAATTTCTCACCGATTGTTGGTATCAAAGACTGTGATTGATCAATAACATTTAACAACCCATTTCTCAAATGACTAAGGACATCTTTTAAAGGTTTCTTTGACATAAACTCATGTCTTTTGGGTGCCAATCTAGTCATAAGAAAAGCCTCTATTTGAACATTGGGTGAAATGATAGGGTCATTTTGAATCTGAATCTCAATTCGAAAATCAAGAGGTGAATTAGGCGAATCTTTGGGAGAGATAGGTTGTTCAACACCTTGCGTTAAGTCGATGGTGGGGTCAATTTGCGAGGGTAGGAATTCATTCCTTACAAAAAACCTTTCCAAGTGTCCCCCGTGCTAACCAAATGGAAATCAACCAATATGTAAATTAGGCCATGTTGAAACAAGCTAGTCTCAGGATTAGGGCTTGGCCATTGATAAAATTTCGACATTTTTTGTAGGATTTTAAGCAAGTAGAAGGGTAAGTTTAAACTAAAACCTTGAAACACCATTAGCGACTGTATGTGGAAAAGGAACACTAAGTTGTAGCACCCTTCACAGGTAATGAATTGCTTAATAATCAACAATAAATTGTGCCAACAAGTATTAAATAGCTCTAGCGAAATACCTTTTACATGGTATTGCGACCTTTTGGACATCAACAGATACCACCATGGAATATGGGTTACCTTCATATTTTTAAATCACGTGTCACCTTCCTGAGGAAGACTTGTTTCCTTAGCTATGAATTCCTCCGTGATTTGTATCTGAACATCCCCAATTTTGGCTTTGGTGCCATCAAAAGTCCTGGCAAATGCCCTAACCCCTTCTAAATTAAAACCATTAAATGAATGGATAAAACCTAACCATTTGAACTGAGAAAGTTTAATCATAGCATCGTCATGGGACAAAAAGGTTTGTGGGCCATTTGGCTCTATCCTAACCACGAGAGCCATAAAGTCAAAAGAGGTAAACCAGAAGACGCAAAAATAGTTTTCATGAAGGAGAGAACTATGTAACCGCAAGAGACCAAACCTATAAACAACTAAAGAGGTTGAACGAACATACCTAACAATAAACATACAATTAAGGATTTGAGGGCTCTCTACCATTATTTCCCACTCCAAGTTCTGATTACCTCCAATATACCAAAGGACAGAGAGGTTTGAAGTTAAAAAGCCCATGAAACCCTCATAGCCTGCCACAAACTATTGAATCGATTTCGAGGACATTAACACCATGCATAATAATAATTCATGTGACAGTCGATAGGTCAGGCCATGTTAAGTGAACATTACTAACATCGTGTCATGATATGACAATGGTAGGTTTCAAAATATTATGCCAAGATTGTTTAAGAGAGGTAATGTTTTTAAATGAAACCCCGTATCACCCATATTAATAAATAGTTTTAATCAAGTTTTTAATTCAAGAATGACATCCAAGTTCATAAGTTTGTTTAGATCAAAACCCAATCCTTTTAAAATTGATCCTAGTTTGTAGGAAGGGAGTCTACTTAGGTTTTTCAACATAGTTCATGGACCTTCCATTTAAACATATTTCAAGAATATTCTTATTTAGACCTTAGATTGGTTAAATCAAACAAACACTAATCTTTAACTCATGTAAAGGGATACATTCACAAGAATTCTATCAACGATTTGCATGAAAAGAATCTTCAATTTCATGCTTCACAATCATGAAATTGAAGAGGGAAAACGATAAAAAATTGAACAAACATATTCTCATGAAAATGATAAGAATTCAAACAAGATTGATGGGCATTAACAATCACGCCTTTGTACAAAATAAAATCAATCAATTTGACACATATAGACATACTAGGAAGTGATTATAAGAAGTGATTTTGTATTTCAAGGGACAATGAAAACAAGATGTTAGTTGGGAAACCAATAGATGGCGACTCATTGGGCGAAGAAGTTATCTCTGTCCTGATGAAAACATCACATCATGAAGACAAAAAACATCGGCTTTTCAGATATCCAAGTTTCCCCTAAGATTTTCTCATTTGGTCTATATAGTAATGATATTATCCCTGTTGGCATATGATAAACTGGTGTAGCCACAATTCACAAACCGAGGAACAAAATTCTTTTAAGGATTGAGATCTGAAAGATGGTTTCCCCCAAGAGTCATGAGAGTTTATGAGTATGACTTATATACCACAGGCATGGCCACTACTGCTAGAAGGTGTTCATAGATTTGACAGGGTTTCCTTTTAACCCAATTGGATTCTTCTATCCCGTCTAGTAGTTAAGAACACATGGTAGATCAGTAATGATATTAGCTCTGCTGGCGTATGATAAACTAGTGTAGCCACAATTCACAAACTGAGGAACAAAATTCTTTTAAGGATTGATATCTTAAATATGGTTTCCCTAGGAGTCATGAGAGTTTATGAGTAGGAATTATATACCACATGCATGACCACTACTGCCAGAAGGTGTTCATAGCCTCAATAGGGTTTCCTTTTAACCCAATTGGATGCTTCTATCCCATATAGTAGATTTTTGGATTACTAAGAGGGGGGGTGAATCCGTAATAGAGAAATTTAATCCTTTTTAACCATATAAATCAAGTGTTGTATCAATGTAGCATTATCATCCAATAATTTTAGAGTAAATAAACAATGAACAAATGAGAAATCATACACATACACAGTACACCAATGTTTTTACGTGGAAAACCAAAGCAGGAGAAAAACAAATAATGCTTTTTCTTATATATCTTTAAGAATTACATTCATTAGAAGCACCAACTTCCTTTGTTTTCCAGCTACAACTGGAAGGAGGCTCTAACCCCCTAGTTTCTTAGGCTACAACTTGAGGGAAGCTCCAACTCCCCAATTCTCTAGCTACAACCATAAGAAGGCTACAACCCCCTATGTTCTCCAGCTACAACCGGAAGGTGGCTACAACCACCTGTAATTTCCCTGTCCAACCACTCTGACGTAGAAGTAGAATGATCGAACCACTGTCACACTATCACTGTGAGATATACCACTGTAACAACCTGTACCACTGACCTGTAGCCAACCAACCTGTAACAACCTGTAATCAACCTGTACCATAAACAAGTGCATCAACCATGCACCAACCTGTACCTCAACTTGTACCATCAACGAGTGCATCAACCTTGCACCAAATATGTACCAATCATGCATCAAATACACATAAACTATGACTCATCAAGATGTACCAACATCATCAACTATACACCTCATGTATGTTCCAACTCATCAACTACTTGTCTCAACCATGTACCCAACATGTACCTCAACCAAAATCCCTCATCATTTTCATCATCCAAATCTGATTTGTAACTCTGTAATAGACCTGGTGTATATGATCACATACCTGCAAACCTTCCTTAACTTTAACAACAAGAGACTAGCATTTTCATCAAAGTTTACTTTAGTCTCACATGACTTGTTTTGGATTAGTCAACAACCCTAACTTGCAAAAATAATAACTATGCACATGTAATGAATAAATATCTGAAAATAGTACAAAATATTCTTCAGTGTCTTTTATGCAATTCATCCAGGTTTCACTACTTGGAACTTCTTAAAAAAGGAGTTATAGAAAAAATGACATAACTTGTTGAATTTTGGCTTATTCTAGAGAGCGAACTTGTAGAGCATGCCCCAAACATAATGTTTGTTGTATGGATCTAAAAATGGTACATTGAATACTATAGACTATACTCTAACCAACAAATTTGGTCTTACTAAATTTGGATATGTTATGAAGAAGTTATGATGTTTTTACTCGAAACACTTGTTTTATACTAGTTTCAGGACTAGTCACAAACCCTATTTTTCACGAAGCGTAACTCCAAAAATACAACGACCCACGAGATGAAATATGTATCACAACTACTTGGATATGTTGCCTGAACGACCTCCCAATTTCACGGTCTGAATCATTCAATAAAAAAAGTTATTTTGAAAATGGTGAGATGACCTGTAAATAACATACCTTAGAAAACATCATCAAAAGAATTTATCCTCCCTTGAATTTCAACCTTCTTTACTTCATCTTCACTCTGAAATTCAGCTTAGATATATTTTGGTTACCTCATTCACTTGTAGATATTCAATATTCTCAAGTGTGAATAAAAATGAGATACCCTTGCCTCTTTTTTATACTTTCATGTAGCTTCCTCAAGGGGTTACCTTTTAACCATCTTAACCCACTTTCCTTATTTTAGGGTTAACCCACTTCTAACCACTTGTCCACTAAGTAATTTATCCATTAAATTTATTATTTAAATAATTTATTTTGTATCCACTTTTACTTATAGTACACTCATCACTTCACTTTATTATTTACCTTCTAAAATATATTAAACCACTTTCCTTATTTTAGGGCTAACCCACTTCTAACCACTCGTCCACTTAGTAATTTCTCCATTAAATTTATTATTTAAATAATTTATTTTGTATCCACTTTGACTTATAGTACACTCATCACTTCACTTTATTATTTAAATAATTTCTTCTTTGCAAACACTTTGACTACTTTGACCTTCTGGGGCTTCTAAATGACTCATGAGGGTTCTCCAACTTCACATGGCCATAACTCTCTAACCATGAGGAGTTATGTGATGTTCCACATACCAATGGAAATGGCATGACATGTACTATCCACATAGAATAGTCTTACCTGCAAACATATCAAAACTCATACCATTTTTCATCAAACAAACTTGGGTCCATTACTTAAACCTTTGTGCTACCAGAATTTACTACCAGAATTTCTTCAAGGGTTGACATCAATGACAACCAACCCAATTAATCAACAACGTATCATAAACTAGTGTAGTCACAATTCACAAATTGATGAACAAAATTCTTTTAAGGATTGATATCTGAAAGATTCTTTCCCCCAAGAGTCATGAGAGTTTATGAGTAGGACTTATATACCACAGGCATGGCCATTGCTACTAGAAGGTGTTCATAGCCTCGATAGGGTTACCTTTTAACCCAATTGGATGCTGCCGCTATAAGGTGTTCATAGCCTCGATAGGGTTACCTTTTAACCCAATTGGATGCTTCTATCCCATCTAGTAGTTAAGAACACATGGTAGATCGATACTGGAATTATTGATTTTGACTCTTTTTACGATTTAGGAACTTGCTAAAGGTCACATCTCTGGCTTGGTGACCAGTTAACAACAATGTCATCAATAGAGGTCCAAGAAAGTGAGCAAGTCGGCTTGTGATGAGACCTCTTGTCCTTTAGTTTAGAAATTTGGAGGCCATTACCCTGGCTTGGTAACCAGAAATGGTAATGTCACTTTCCTAGATTCTCCATGGTCATAATGGACTGGCTCATGATGAGACCTTCCAACCCTCAGCTAGAAACTTTTGCAATTTTACTATGAAAAAAAAGGGGATCCAATGATGGTATTTGAAATTAATCTCTGAAAAAGAGATTATCTAAAATATGGGGAAGCATATCCAGAAAGTTCCTTAAGAAAGAGGGATGGCATAAGAAGCTTTAATATCTACATGATTTTCAAGGGTTAGACCAATTTTCTGAAACAATTCTTTATAAGGAAAAGGGAAAGAAAAATGGCAGCAACTAGATTTAAAATTTAACCATCAGGGCTAAGGTATATTTTAGTTTCAATACGAGATTCAAAATCTCGCTGACAGCTTGGAAATCAATAGACAACGCAATATTTTAAAATTAGATTCCTTCATGATGATTAGTTTTGAACAACAAATAAAACATCAAAAAGACAAGCAAAGGAAAAAATTAAAATTCACTCAAAGAAAAGGAACACACGCCACAAACTAGATATTTACAGACTAAATTTTTACAAGTATATTACAAAAAGTACTTTTTGAGGGCCTAACCATTTACTGGAAAAGTATTTGGCTGTCCCTCCAGAGTTTGGAGACGAAAAGAACTAGGCCCTAGTTTTTATTTAACAATAAATGATCCCAACCACAAATTTTGAAACTTGGTGTGTTCCCCTTTATCCTCATGTGCCTTATCCCAACTAAGAACCAGGTCTCCTATGTTGAATTTTCTATCAGAGGATGAAATATCATCGAACCATCATTTAACAATTTGTTGATGCTGATATAATTTATGTTTATCCTGTGCTCTAGTCTCTTCAATTTTAAGTAAAGCATTAATTCAACTTTCTAGAGCGGGGCATTCTTCCTCTTGAACCTTTTGGGATAGTTGAAGTGATGGTAACATGAAATTGGGAGGGAGAATAACTTCTCTTCCATACACAAGTAAGAAAGGGGAATTACCGATGGATTCTTTAGGAGTGATCCTGTTAGCCCATAGAGCATTAAACGTGGCAATGTGCCAATTTTTATGATTGTTCGACACTGTTCTTTTTAGGATTTTGATTAAATTTTTATTCGTTGATTCAGACATGCTGTTTCCTTGGGGGTAATAGTTGGAAGAATATTTTAACTTGATTCATTTTTCTAAAGCATAAAAATTCATGTCCAATGAGGAAAAGTAAGAAGCATTGTCGAAAACCAAACATTCTGGTATACCAAAACACATAATAATTTGAGTATCTAGGAACGAAATCACTTGATTTGAGTTGACCACTCTTAGAGGCATGGATTCAGACAACCTGTTAAAGTATTATGTTGCCATGAGAATATAATTATGCTAAAGTGAAGAGGGTGGGTTGATTGTACCTATGATATCCATGACCCATTACTGGAACGGTGCATCGATTGTAACGGTCTATAAAGGGAAAGCGACTTTCTTCACTCGTCCTGCATCTTTTTGACATATTATGCATTTACAGGCTCTGACATGGGAATATTTAAACAACGTGGGCCAATAGTACCTAGCTCTAAGGACTTTGTGAGCCGTTGTTTCACTGCCAAAGTCACCTCCTGCATTACCAAAATGCAATTCAACCAATACCTTTTCAGATTCTTCCTGTTCCAAGAAGCGTAACAATACACCATCAAAATATTTTTAGAAAATCACATCATTAATTAATTGAAAAGGTGCATATTTGATCCTTAGTGCTTTTCTCCATTGGGGTCAAGATATTGTGGAGTAGTTCCATGTGTCAAGTAAAACTTAATAGCATTATACCAGGAATTTGACACAATTTGCACACAAAATATTTGAGTTTCATTAGACAATGTCTCATCTGGAAAGACAGGTTCATTGTTAGGTGGATTAACTGAATCAACCACTAATTTACAAATACCTTGACTTCTAACAATTCAGGCTGGTTTAAACTCAAGATCATATTATTGAAGAGAGCTCATCCAGTGAGCCCTCTTTTCCCCAAGCTCTTTTTGAACTAATAAATTTCTTACTGCATGGTATGTGACAATGACTTTAGTTATAGATTTCAAAAGATATTGTCTAAAGTGTTTTACCGCTTTAAAAACAACAAAATCTTGCTTGTCAACTACAAGATAGTTTAATTCTTCTCCTTTAAAGGTATAAATCATGAATGAAATGGGGATTTCATTATCATCATCATTTTTCTGAGTAAGTACTGCAACATATAATCTATTTGATGCAAAAGTGTAGAGGGTAAAATATTTGGTAAAACCAAGACTCATCAAAGATGGAGCTTTTGTTATAGCTTGTTAAACATTGTTAAAGGCTTGGTTTTCCTGCGATCCCCATTTAAAAAAAAACGTCCCTTTTTATCATATTTTGCAGTGGTCTAACCATCTCGGAAAAACGAGGCACAAAACGTCTGACAAAATTTCTTTTACCAAGAAAATATTGCATAAATGTTTTGGACTACGGAGTAGAAAGATTGGCTATAGCTTGCATTCGCTCAGGATCTATCATCATTCCATTTTTTGATATTATAAAACCAAGTAACTTTCCATGATCAACAACAAAGATTGATTTCTTGGGGTTTAATGAAATGCCATATTTACGACAATGTTCCAATAGACCCCTTAGCTGAGATAAGTGATATTTTTTAATCTTTGAGAAGACGGTAACATCATCCAAATAGAAAACTACCGACTAATTTATAAGCCCACTAAAATAAATATCCATGGCCCTTTGGAAAGTGGCCCCAAAATTAATTAGTCCGAATGACATTTTACGATAAGCATAAGTGCCCCAAGGGGTCCAGAATGTAGTTTTAAGTTGATCTGATGGGGACATCAGGACCTGGTTGTATCTCGAAAAACCATCCAATAAGGATAGTCTTTCAGAACCATATACCTGTTGTAAGGTTTGTTCCATGGGAGGGACGCGGTAATTATCCTTATCCGAGGCTCGGTTTAAGTTGCGAAAATCGACAGACAATCGTATTTACCCATTCTTCTTCCTTATTGGGACTAAGTTGGACACCCATTGGGTATGTCGAACATGAAAGATGATCTTAGCTGTTAACAACTTATTTAACTCATTTTTTACCGTGGGCTCTAACTTTGGGTGCATCTTTCTTAGTTTTTGTTGAAATGTTTGGGATTGAGGCTTCATGGGGATTACATGTTGTATTATGTTTGGATTGAATGTTTTTAGATCGTCGTAACTCCAAGAGAATACATCTTTAAATTCTTTGAAAAGTTTAATAAATGCTGACTTTCCTTTTTGTGTACACCCTTTGCTAAAATTAATGTTCTTAGGCTGGTCATGTGTTCCTATGTTTATAGTTTGATATTGCAACAAGGAACTATTTGTTTTACAATTAAATACTCCCTTAAATTTTTCATGTAAATCATAAAACTTTTCTAATCTAATGAGAGATTTAGGGATAGAATTTACCATATCAAATGAACTTTCAACCGATCATGGATCATATATTATCATAAAATTGCGTAGATTTTCGTCGTGAGTGTTTTCGTCGATTACATCACCTTGGAAAGTGTCTTCCATATGAAATTTTTTTATGATCTGTTGATCATCTTCAAACACCCACCAATTGGTGATATTATCTAGAATTGATGCCCTGAATATTAATTCAACTGAAAATGAATTAGGAGAGAAAACTTCAACAGGCAATAATTTCGATGCTACATTTGCCAACAAATCTGCTTTAAAATTACTAGATATAGGAATAGAACTTATATTAAAGGCGAGAAATCTATTAACCAAGTTCCATACCTCAGTCTGGTAGTTTTTGAGATGAACATATACATAGTGAATGATAGTTTTTACCTACTTGACCATAATTTTAGAATCACTGAATACAACTAGGCATTGGACGTCAAGGTCAATGGATTTCTTGAGTCCTTGCAAGAGAGCTTTATATTCTACTGTATTATATGTGCAATCGAATTCTAATCTACATGAAATGAATGTATTATTACCTTTGGGATCTATCAGTAAACAACTGACAACAACTCCTTCGTGTGATTTAGACCCATAAAAGTACAAAGACCAAATTCCATCATTCTCACAACTATTTACAATATTCATAGAATGATCCGGGGTCATTGCTTGAGTGAAGACTGATATTTCAGACTACCAATCAAGTTCTAAAATAATAGGTGTTTTAGAAACAAAGTTCCCAAAGAAGGTATTCATACCTTGATCATCTAGTGCATTTACACTTGGGACAAAAGGTTCGTTTGGATCATTCAAATATGTGACTATATATTTCAGATAGTGTTCCATGTTGAACCTAAGTTTGTTTGGATGACCATTGAGTGGCAACCATAAGTGAGACCAATCTGTAGAAAAATAACCATGAAGTTGTTCAAACCAATCCCTGCTGAGGAACATACCATACACTTCTAGAATATTTTCTACTACTATGTCAATTACCTTATGTACTTTCATATTGGATGATAACTTGATCAAATCATCCTTAAGCTCCCGAACCACAATGACTTTAGTTCTATCTATATGAATGATTTTCATATCAGATGGCTTAATTTCAGCATTGATTTTTTGACAAACTAACAAAGGAATCACATTTGATTAAGCCCCAAAGTCCACCATGCAATTATGCATATTTCTATTAAATATTTCAAATGTTAATAGCAATGGTGGCACGCTAGACCTATTTCGTGGCGTGGGAGAAGGATTTGGGGGTTGGTGATTTTTATCTGTTGTGTCCATATTTGCTATGCTTTTATCCGAAATATCCTTCTTTTTATTGTTGTTTTCAGTTGCACTTTTGCCTAAAACATCATTCTTCTTGTTGCCACTATTTTCAATTGTTCTTTTTTCTAGGTAGTCTTTCTTTTTATTGTTACTATTTTTAGCTATGCTTTGTAACATTTTACGTTGGATGTAGGGAAACTTAAGTAGCTAGTAGATTGAAATATTTTCTTTTAACCTCTTGAAATCCTCAATAGGGTTGTATTCTATATCATAGAAGGAAAAAATCTTTGATGTTTCAGCTTGTTTCATTTGTTTTTATGTTGCATTTTTTTTCGTATCAGGTGCAGATTTGTTTTGATCTTTAGGCTGATTTTTACCACCAGTATTATAAGGATGATGAATATAATGTACGGTTTCAAATTTGGCTTGAAAAATGTTTGAAAGATGGAGGGGATGAATCTTCTTCATTAGGTGTTCCCTCATCCTCATTTTCTACATCATTTTTTTGTTCAGGTGGGACATCAAAAGTATTATCAGCTCTAGTTGATAAGGACGCCATAGCATGGTATAACCCTTCTAAACTCAAACCTTTAGTTTGTGGGGTTGACTTGTTGGGAGGATTTGGAAGTGGCATTGTAAAAGGTGGTCAATAAGTTCCTTTACTAGAATATTCTTCCTCTGCAGCTCTTTTTAGATCTACAACTTGGTTGGATAACTTTTGAAAGTATTTTTGCAAACTTTCCATATCTATAGGTTCCTTATCTTTCTTATTTAAGGGAGGTTTGGTAAGAATTTTTATCTTCTTCTTGGAAGAAGAAGTTGCTTCAGTTTTAGGATTTGTGTTATCCTTCAATATGAGCATGTCCTTTTCAATGAGAACTGCTTCTTCAAAAGCTTCTAACAAAGTATTATTTTTGGACCTTTTAACCCACATGGTTGTGGTATGATGTAAAGCTTTAGCATAATAAGAAACACTCATATTTTTTGGAGGCATAGAATCTGCAGGGATCTTGTTTTTCAGTGTAAGAAATATTTGGTTAAAGTCTTTAACCTTTTATTTGGGATTCATCTTCATATTGGATAATTCCATGACTAAGACACTCAGGAGATTTGTCATCTCCAATTTTTTCTAAGAAAAAGGTTTCAAATCTATCCCAGGAAACAATAGTTTGAGGCTGCTGTGTGAAGTACCATGTGGAGGCATTTCCTTCGAAGGTATATGGAAACAACCTGCATATGACATATTCATGTTCTACATTTCTAAGTCTAATATCCAACATAAGTTTCTTTATATGATCTTCAACTGAATTTTTAGAATCGGGATCAAACTTGGGTAACCATTTTTCAGGATGCTTAGGTAAAGGATGTTGGCGTCCTGGTATGACTACAACATTTTGGTCAAGCCAAGGCCTGGCGTTATTATTCTGATTAGCCATCTGGGCTAAAGTCTTTGAATTATTTGAAGTTTGAGATTGTTCAAAAGATGAACTGTCTTGGTCAGAGGATTCTCCTCCTGAAGGAGGTGGAGAAGGGTTTGGTGGTGAATGTTATAGCAAGATTTTCCTCACCATTGCTATATTGCAGAAAGGGCCTTTTTCCATTTCCCTATGCAGACTTGTCATCCTTTTTTGATGAATCTAGAGCCAAAAATACACATTTTTCCACATAAATGCTCCCTATCTGCTAGACAACATGCGTATATGCAGGCTACTCCACTACAACCGGTGTACATCGGGATTTGTGCCAAAAAATACAAAAATGGATTCAGGTTTCCATGTCATGACAAGTGATTTCCGATCCTTGGACTTCCACATACTGGAAACACTCCGACTCGGCCCTTCAGTTGCATTGTGAAGACTATAAAAGCACAATTTTGAGCTATGGAAAAGAGGAGAAAGCATTCAACTTTGAGAGAAAAGTTACTATGGAGAAATTACTTCATATTGATTCTACATCCCTTTGTCCCTCAAGTCTGAACACAGTGTTCATCCCCCAAGCTCTTTCCCTATTGTTGAGATAACCTCATTATCTCTCTCCTATGAGATTGCCTTTGGTGGAGGCCCAATTGGAAGGAACTTGGTTTCTTGGTTTCGAACCGTGCCGACACAGAAGTCTGTAATGTTGTCACTTCTCCTAATCAATTATTAATAGAAATACTCCTTTCCCGTCCTATTGGTATCATGAAAATGTATGATTATTATCCATAGGCATGTTTGTAATGTTTATTAATGGATTATGTTATCTAATGTGCTAATCCCTTTATATTATCTCTATGTACTTGCTCTACTTGTTTGTTGAGAACTTGTTGCAGGTATAAATCTTTGGGTCAAAGTGCTCAACGATGGAACATCATCGAACGTTGGATCGAGGTAGGCCTCTTTCTTATTTTGCACATTAGTTTATATAACATACAATGGAATTGAGTTGATTTATGCAGTCATACCTGTCTGTTGTGGTTTACCCTTAGCCATAGAGAGTTTTTCCCTCGTAACAGAAATAACAACTCCACTGGGGAGAGATCTTCCTTCTAAGGGTTGAAGTACTTTTTCTTCTTGCATTGCTCTTGTTCCTTTGTGTTTCTTGTTGTATCACTGCTTGAAATTTGTAGGGGCCCTCGTGGGCTTAACAACTAGTCGGTCAGATACCTCCAGAGAGGTAATCCTCCATAAAGGCTATGTTTTTTCCGGCCCCTATCCGACCCAGGGTATAAGAAGAATAGCCCCTGCAAGTAACCTATGAGATACCTAAGTCAAGAAACTAATAAACCACTATATAATCGATGCACAGGTGAGCAGTCATGAGTCTAGATTACCGTATGGGAAGGGTAGAAAAGCCCGAAACCTTGAACACACCGCCTCTCACAGAGGTATGGGTACTAGTAAGATCCCCAAATACAAATAAATCCATAGAAATATCTCTAATGCTAGGCGAGTATCCGTGGGTTATCCCTTCAACTGACTTCACACGACCTCGTGATTAACTCCGGTGTGAGCAGAGCCTCATGATATTACCAATTATACAATGGAATTCTCAACTCCCTATCTCAGACACATATGTTGATTTAATTGCCTTGGAGAAGTTTACTCACAAAATCCTATCCCAAGGCACTAAATCCTAGACTAGT
Source organism: Picea engelmannii (assembly GCA_009831015.1). Lineage (NCBI taxonomy): Eukaryota > Viridiplantae > Streptophyta > Pinopsida > Pinales > Pinaceae > Picea > Picea engelmannii. The sequence goes on from ML785488.1 coordinate 285,537, forward strand.
TTGTGGACCCTAAAAATAAAATTGTGACTAATCAATTTTAGTTTAAAGCGTAAATTTTATTGGCCGTGATTACTCAAAAGTGAAACTCATGATATTATGACTCTGCAAGAAAATAAATATAAATATAATGCAAAGTCTAATTTTAACTTTTCAATGAATGATATGCATATAAAAACAATGTAATTTTTAGTTTCAACTCTGCAGTTCAGAAGTAAAATGAAATCTTTCAATAAATGCACTAAGCTAATGATAAAGATTCAGAAGACAAAAATGTCAAGAAATGTAAAATGCCTATTATTTTTTGTATTTTCAATATACTAAAAAATAAAATGCGTGGACTGATAAGCAACATGATATACAAAATTCTATTGTGTATAAAAACAATAAATCAAGCATAATACCAAGAAACTAAGCTAACAACCCAGAGAACAAGGACAAATCAAAAAATAAAAAACAAATAGAAAGACTACGCCCAAAAATTCAACTCCAAACAGGTTTCCTTTCGACCCAGAGAATCTCAACAGACACTACAAAGACCTAAGATGGCTCAACAATCATCAAATCCCGCCCAACAACCACCAAACCAAGCAACCAAGCAAGGAAATAAGGTGTACGTGACTTTTCAGGGAAACAATGTGTATATACACATCTTGCAGTAAGACAACATGCGTGTATACATGACTTTCAAAGAAGTAAGGCACGTACAGGCTTGAAAACAAGGCCAGGCAAGGGTAAAAGGTTGAAAACTTAGACCTAAAGTGAATAGAATCTTTCAAGCAGTGATACGACAAGAAACACAAACGAACAAGAGCAATGCAAGAAGAAAAAGTACTTCAACCCTTAGAAGGAACATCTCTTCCTAGTGGAGTCACCATTTCTGTTACGAGGGAAAAAATCTCTATGGCCAAGGGTAAACTACAATAGACAGGTATGACCGCAGAAATCAACTCAATTCCATTTTATGCTATATAAACTAATGTGCAGGATAAGAAAGAGGCCTACCTCGATCCAACGTTCGATGATGTTTGACCGTTGATCACTTCGACACAAAGCTTTATACCTGCAACAAGTTCTCAACAAACAAGTAGAGCAAGTACATAGTGATAATATAAAGGGGTTAGCACATTAGATAACATAATCCATTAATAAACATTACAAACATTCCCATGGATAATAATCATACATTTGCACGATACCAATAGGAAGGGAAAGGATTATTTCTATTAATAATTGATTAGGAGAAGTGACAACATTACAGACTTCCGTGTCGGCACAGTTCGAAACCAAGAAACCAAGTTCCTTCCAACTGGGCCTCCACCAAAGGCAAGCTCATAGGAGAGAGACAATGAGGTTCTCTCAACAATAGGGAAAGAGCTTGGGGGCTGAACACTGTGTTCATACTTGAGGGACAAAGGGATGCAGACTCAATATGGAGTAATTTCTCTAGAGTAACTTTTCTCTCAAAGTTGAATGCTTTCTCCTCTTTTCCATAGCTTGAAATTGTGCTTTTATTGTCTTCACAATGCAACTGAAGGGCCAAGTCGGAACGTTTCTAGTATGTGGAAGGCCAAGGATGAGAGATCTCCTGTCGTGACATGGAAACCTGACTCCATTTTTGTATTTTCTAGCACAAATCCTGATGTACATGGGTTGTAGTGGAGTAGCCTACATATACACATGTTGTATAGCAGATAGGGCGCGTATATGTGGAAAAATGTGTATTTTTGGCTCTAGATTCATCAAAAAGGGATGACAAGTCTGCATAGGGAAATGGAAAAAGGTCCTCTGTGCAAGATAGAAATGGTGAGGCAAATCTTGCTATAACAGTGAAGGAGGGAGTCCATATCCCCCAATAACTAGAATGATCATTTCTGATGGATTAATCAATATATCACGCAATGCGTAATTTGGTGTACTAGTGGCAACAGTATCTTCCTGTAGATTGGAAAAATCAAGAGGTCGATGCAATTGTTCACCAATCTGTCTAAGTCTGGCCAATGTGTCTTGGGTTCTTATTATTGATTGACAATAGTTTTGGATAATCTCTTGTACATCAATTCCCTCAGGAAGCGGTGTTGCAAGTTTGAAGAGAATAATAGTTTGGGCTTCACATGTAGTGGATGTATCAGGTACAAAAGTGGAGTCTGAGCGACTACGAGTTATAACTGGAGACTGATTGTTAGGAGGTGTCTTTCGATCACCTCATGCCATTAATATCCATATGGCCCTCCTTCTAGCGCCATTTGTTGACAGACATATGTGAACACACCGTAAACCGTGAGGGAAAGTCCAGTACGAGGTTGTCTAAGTAACCTAATTTGTTTGGGATGACTCACCTTGACAGGTTTTACAGTTTCGTTGGCCAGTAAAGGGATATAATCTAAAATGTAAAAATAAAATAACGAACCTAATTATCTACTATGTACATTGATTTTCTATATATTCAAAGTGCACAAATACACATATTGCAAGATTTGTGAAAAACCTTGGAAAATACGTTTATAAAAGAGAACCAAATCTCAGGAAAAATGTAAGTGGATCTAAGATTAATTACAAATCTAGGTTTACCTTTGAAAAGAAAAGAAAATAAAAGAGTGAATGCAGATGATAATGTTGTGGCTTAAATAAGGAAACTATTTAAGTTTAAAGATGGGTCTACTTTAACAAAGAAAATAGAAAATTAAATAATAAAAGCAAAGAGAAACTACTAACCTAAAACTGGCCAATTTTAAAAGAAGAGAACTATAGTCATGCCTTCCTATACCAAACTTCTCCAACAATATGCCTATTAAAAGAAATCTATAACAAACAATTGTATAATTCTAAGACTATAAAATGCCAAAAGAAAGTCACTTCACTTTGACAATTCAAATCTCATTCATAATATAGAAAGGAAACCATTTAGTATTGATCATCCCAGGTGAAGATATAAGTGACCATTTACAATAAGAACTAAACTTCTATTGAACCAATAGATCTGTGCAAACTCAAAACATATGAACAAATTCAATATAGCTCAAGATTAACATCAAGATAATACAATCACCTGAAACTACACAATTTGGGAATCATGGACTATTCAAGATTGAAATAATTAATGTATAGAAGATAATAATGAACCATGGATTAATAAAACAAACAAAAGCTAATTTTAATCAACGCATAATCAATTACTTTGAAGAATATAAATCATTACACAAAGATATTATAATACAAAATGAACTCTTTAACTTGCAGGACAGAAGCCTTGATTAAAGCATGATTCTATATCCTTCAATAAAGTATTCATGAGTCCAACTCCCAAAATGTTCACCATGCAATCACTCCCACACTCAGGAGTATTTAAACAAAAATAATAATAATCCTTATATCCATACGATAGAGGAAAATCTTCAAAAATAGATTATTTTTAAAACCAAATCCTAATCTTGAGTTTAAAACAATAATGTTTATAACAACTTATAAAAGTTTGTTATAACAATCATTCAAAAATATATTATCAATTGTTTAAAATACATCCTACTTTTAAAATAGAAGTACTTCATAGTCTTCGTTAACCAAGCAGCGCACAAGACATCTTCTCATTCCTTTTTAGACCTAAAAATAAAAATTAAAATCTAATTAAAATCACATTAACTAAATTAAGACAAACTGCACAATCTTTGATTATGTAGCTAGTCTAAAAAAACAATGAAATCAACTAATGCTTAACAAAAAAATCAAATAGAAATAAAAACACATATTTATTTAACCAAATTAAACATTCGAAAATGAGGATTCATTCATCTATGATCTCATAGTATCATTGATATTAGTTGAATTATTAATGATTATATCTCCTGATTTCCTGGGTTTCTTATTTTCCCCGAGAAACATTTCCCTATATTTCATACCTCAATTCTCAATTTTCTCTTTCAAGATCCTTGTTCTGATTTATAACTTGATTAAGGCGCATTCACAGGTATGGGACGTCTGTGTAATACCTCTCGACCCACGCTAAGCATTTGTCACAACACACAGGTTCCAAATCCAGAATCAATTGTTGGTGGTTTGAGGCTAGGGAATTTTCTTGTACCAACTTAGCCTTTAAATCGGCCTGGATTCATGCGAATCCCTCACATTTTTGGAGGAACGGGGGAAAATTAGAAACAAAGTCATACTGTGGGTGACTATCCTCTGATGAGTTTGGACTTGTAATTTAAACATAGTTTAGATATTCTATTATAATCATTTGAATAGGACCATTCCTCTGTTTATGTTTGTTCCTTATCATCCTAGACATGATTCGACCATTTCTTTTGTTTTTAAAATCAACTTCACAGACCTCCTGCAAACGCCTAGTTTGTTTACCCCGTTCTTTAAATTTATCACTGACTATTGGTATCAGAGACTGTGATTGATCAAGAACATTTAACGACCCATTTCTCAAACGACTAAGGACATGTTCTAAAGGTTTCTTCGGAACAAAATCTTGTCTTTTGGGTGCCAATCTATTCATAGGAAATGCCTCTATTTGAGCATCGGGTGAAACGATAGGGTCATCTTGAATTTGAATCTCAATTCAAAAATCAAGAGGCGAATTAGGCAAAGCTTTGGGAGAGACAGGTTCTTCAGCGCCCTGCGTTAAGTTGATGGTGGGGTCAATTTGCAGGAGTACAAATTCATTCCTTACCAAAAATCCTTGTCAAGTGTCCCTTGTGCTAACCAAATGGAAATTGACCAATATGAGAATTAGGCCATGGTGAAACAAGCTAGTCTCAAGATTAGGGCTTGGCCATTGATAAAATTTCGACATTAAGCTAGTCTAAGAATTTTTGCAGGATTTTAAGCAAGTAGAAGTGTAAGTTTAAAATAAACCCCTGAAACACCATTAAAAACCATATGTGGAAAAGGAACACTAAGTCGTAGTTCCATTCACAGGTAATGAATTTCTTAATAATCAACAATAAATTGTTCAAACATGTATTAAATGGCTCTAACGACATACCTTTTACATGGTATTGCGACCTTTTGGATATCAACATAGACCATCATGGAATATGGGTTACCTTCATATTTTTAAACCACCTATCACTTTTCCGAGGAAGACATGTTGCCTTAGCTATGAATTCCTCCGTGACCTATATCATAACATCCCCAATTTTGGCTTTGGTGCCATCAAAAGTCTTGGCAAACACCTTGGCCACTTCTAAATTAAAACCATTAAATGACTGGATAAAACCTAACCAAACAAACTGATCAAGTTTACTCTTAGCGTCATCATTGGACAACAAGGTTTGTGGGCCATTCAGATCTATCCTAACTACGGGAGCCATAAACTCAAAATAGGTAAAAAAAAGAGAAAAAAATAGTTTTCATGAAGGAGAGAACTCTATAACCGCAACAGACCAAACACATAAACAATGAAAGAGGCCAAATGAACATACTTGAAAATAAACACACAATTGAGGATTTGAGGATGCTCTACCATTATCTCCCACTCCAAGTTCCGATTACCTCCAATATACTAGAGGAAAAAGAGGTTCGAAGTTAACAAAACCATGAAACCCTCGCGGCCTGCCACAGACTACTGACCCAATTTCGAGGACATTAACACCACACAGAATAATAATTCATGTGACAGTCGAAAGGTCAGGTCATGTTAAATGAACATTACTAACATCTTGTCATGATATGACAATGGTAGGTGTCAAAATATTATGTCAATATTTTTTTAGAGAGGTAAGGTTTTTAAATGAAACCTCTTATCACCCATATCAATCAATAGTTTTAATCAAGGTTTTAATTCAATATCGACATCCAAGTTCATAAGTTTGTTTAGATCAAAACACAATCCTTTTAAAATTGATCCTAGTTTGTAGAAAGTGAGTCTACTTAGGTTTTTCAACATAATTCATAGACCTTCCATTTAAAAATATTTCAATAATCTTCTTATTTACACCTTAGATTGGTTAAATCAAACAAACAATAATCTTTAAGTCTTGTAAAGGGATACAGTCACAAGAATTTGATCAACAATTTTCACAAAAAGAAGCTTCAATTTCATGCTTCACAGTCATGAAATTGAAGAGGGAAAATGATAAAAAATTGACCAAACATATTCTCATGAAAATGATAAGAATTCAAACAAGACTAATTGGCATTAACAGTCACGCCTTTGTACAAAATAAAATCAATCAATCTAATGCATATAGACATACTAGGTAGTGAGTATAATAAGTCATTTTGTATTTCAAGGGACAATGAAAACAAGATGCTAGTTGGGCCTCCAACAATATTATGTCTACCATTTTCATAAATGAAAATAAATGGATTTTCATTTTCATAAATAAAAATAAATGGACGCTAATGGAGTACACGCCCTAAGCTGCGAGCCTATGGTATATTGGATTAAGTCTTTAAAATGAGAAAAAAAAAACATGTTAGAGGAAGCATCCATAAGAATGATGGCATGTATCTCCAATTCAAGATCCTTTCCTTCTCCCCTTTCACCATCTTCTCCTAAGAAATAAAACTTAGTTGGCCAATAATTTTACCCCAATGCTCATAGAACAAAGGCTCCCATATTTTATTGCTTTGAAATTTCATTCTGTAAGGTACTAGATCTATTATAACAGCTGAAAACAAAAATATTGCAAAGACTAA
>ML785488.1:306142-352239 GCA_009831015.1 Picea engelmannii
CATGTAGCTTCCTCAAGGGGTTACCTTTTAACCATCTTAACCCACTTTCCTTATTTTAGGGTTAACCCACTTCTAACCACTTGTCCACTAAGTAATTTATCCATTAAATTTATTATTTAAATAATTTATTTTGTATCCACTTTTACTTATAGTACACTCATCACTTCACTTTATTATTTACCTTCTAAAATATATTAAACCACTTTCCTTATTTTAGGGCTAACCCACTTCTAACCACTCGTCCACTTAGTAATTTCTCCATTAAATTTATTATTTAAATAATTTATTTTGTATCCACTTTGACTTATAGTACACTCATCACTTCACTTTATTATTTAAATAATTTCTTCTTTGCAAACACTTTGACTACTTTGACCTTCTGGGGCTTCTAAATGACTCATGAGGGTTCTCCAACTTCACATGGCCATAACTCTCTAACCATGAGGAGTTATGTGATGTTCCACATACCAATGGAAATGGCATGACATGTACTATCCACATAGAATAGTCTTACCTGCAAACATATCAAAACTCATACCATTTTTCATCAAACAAACTTGGGTCCATTACTTAAACCTTTGTGCTACCAGAATTTACTACCAGAATTTCTTCAAGGGTTGACATCAATGACAACCAACCCAATTAATCAACAACGTATCATAAACTAGTGTAGTCACAATTCACAAATTGATGAACAAAATTCTTTTAAGGATTGATATCTGAAAGATTCTTTCCCCCAAGAGTCATGAGAGTTTATGAGTAGGACTTATATACCACAGGCATGGCCATTGCTACTAGAAGGTGTTCATAGCCTCGATAGGGTTACCTTTTAACCCAATTGGATGCTGCCGCTATAAGGTGTTCATAGCCTCGATAGGGTTACCTTTTAACCCAATTGGATGCTTCTATCCCATCTAGTAGTTAAGAACACATGGTAGATCGATACTGGAATTATTGATTTTGACTCTTTTTACGATTTAGGAACTTGCTAAAGGTCACATCTCTGGCTTGGTGACCAGTTAACAACAATGTCATCAATAGAGGTCCAAGAAAGTGAGCAAGTCGGCTTGTGATGAGACCTCTTGTCCTTTAGTTTAGAAATTTGGAGGCCATTACCCTGGCTTGGTAACCAGAAATGGTAATGTCACTTTCCTAGATTCTCCATGGTCATAATGGACTGGCTCATGATGAGACCTTCCAACCCTCAGCTAGAAACTTTTGCAATTTTACTATGAAAAAAAAGGGGATCCAATGATGGTATTTGAAATTAATCTCTGAAAAAGAGATTATCTAAAATATGGGGAAGCATATCCAGAAAGTTCCTTAAGAAAGAGGGATGGCATAAGAAGCTTTAATATCTACATGATTTTCAAGGGTTAGACCAATTTTCTGAAACAATTCTTTATAAGGAAAAGGGAAAGAAAAATGGCAGCAACTAGATTTAAAATTTAACCATCAGGGCTAAGGTATATTTTAGTTTCAATACGAGATTCAAAATCTCGCTGACAGCTTGGAAATCAATAGACAACGCAATATTTTAAAATTAGATTCCTTCATGATGATTAGTTTTGAACAACAAATAAAACATCAAAAAGACAAGCAAAGGAAAAAATTAAAATTCACTCAAAGAAAAGGAACACACGCCACAAACTAGATATTTACAGACTAAATTTTTACAAGTATATTACAAAAAGTACTTTTTGAGGGCCTAACCATTTACTGGAAAAGTATTTGGCTGTCCCTCCAGAGTTTGGAGACGAAAAGAACTAGGCCCTAGTTTTTATTTAACAATAAATGATCCCAACCACAAATTTTGAAACTTGGTGTGTTCCCCTTTATCCTCATGTGCCTTATCCCAACTAAGAACCAGGTCTCCTATGTTGAATTTTCTATCAGAGGATGAAATATCATCGAACCATCATTTAACAATTTGTTGATGCTGATATAATTTATGTTTATCCTGTGCTCTAGTCTCTTCAATTTTAAGTAAAGCATTAATTCAACTTTCTAGAGCGGGGCATTCTTCCTCTTGAACCTTTTGGGATAGTTGAAGTGATGGTAACATGAAATTGGGAGGGAGAATAACTTCTCTTCCATACACAAGTAAGAAAGGGGAATTACCGATGGATTCTTTAGGAGTGATCCTGTTAGCCCATAGAGCATTAAACGTGGCAATGTGCCAATTTTTATGATTGTTCGACACTGTTCTTTTTAGGATTTTGATTAAATTTTTATTCGTTGATTCAGACATGCTGTTTCCTTGGGGGTAATAGTTGGAAGAATATTTTAACTTGATTCATTTTTCTAAAGCATAAAAATTCATGTCCAATGAGGAAAAGTAAGAAGCATTGTCGAAAACCAAACATTCTGGTATACCAAAACACATAATAATTTGAGTATCTAGGAACGAAATCACTTGATTTGAGTTGACCACTCTTAGAGGCATGGATTCAGACAACCTGTTAAAGTATTATGTTGCCATGAGAATATAATTATGCTAAAGTGAAGAGGGTGGGTTGATTGTACCTATGATATCCATGACCCATTACTGGAACGGTGCATCGATTGTAACGGTCTATAAAGGGAAAGCGACTTTCTTCACTCGTCCTGCATCTTTTTGACATATTATGCATTTACAGGCTCTGACATGGGAATATTTAAACAACGTGGGCCAATAGTACCTAGCTCTAAGGACTTTGTGAGCCGTTGTTTCACTGCCAAAGTCACCTCCTGCATTACCAAAATGCAATTCAACCAATACCTTTTCAGATTCTTCCTGTTCCAAGAAGCGTAACAATACACCATCAAAATATTTTTAGAAAATCACATCATTAATTAATTGAAAAGGTGCATATTTGATCCTTAGTGCTTTTCTCCATTGGGGTCAAGATATTGTGGAGTAGTTCCATGTGTCAAGTAAAACTTAATAGCATTATACCAGGAATTTGACACAATTTGCACACAAAATATTTGAGTTTCATTAGACAATGTCTCATCTGGAAAGACAGGTTCATTGTTAGGTGGATTAACTGAATCAACCACTAATTTACAAATACCTTGACTTCTAACAATTCAGGCTGGTTTAAACTCAAGATCATATTATTGAAGAGAGCTCATCCAGTGAGCCCTCTTTTCCCCAAGCTCTTTTTGAACTAATAAATTTCTTACTGCATGGTATGTGACAATGACTTTAGTTATAGATTTCAAAAGATATTGTCTAAAGTGTTTTACCGCTTTAAAAACAACAAAATCTTGCTTGTCAACTACAAGATAGTTTAATTCTTCTCCTTTAAAGGTATAAATCATGAATGAAATGGGGATTTCATTATCATCATCATTTTTCTGAGTAAGTACTGCAACATATAATCTATTTGATGCAAAAGTGTAGAGGGTAAAATATTTGGTAAAACCAAGACTCATCAAAGATGGAGCTTTTGTTATAGCTTGTTAAACATTGTTAAAGGCTTGGTTTTCCTGCGATCCCCATTTAAAAAAAAACGTCCCTTTTTATCATATTTTGCAGTGGTCTAACCATCTCGGAAAAACGAGGCACAAAACGTCTGACAAAATTTCTTTTACCAAGAAAATATTGCATAAATGTTTTGGACTACGGAGTAGAAAGATTGGCTATAGCTTGCATTCGCTCAGGATCTATCATCATTCCATTTTTTGATATTATAAAACCAAGTAACTTTCCATGATCAACAACAAAGATTGATTTCTTGGGGTTTAATGAAATGCCATATTTACGACAATGTTCCAATAGACCCCTTAGCTGAGATAAGTGATATTTTTTAATCTTTGAGAAGACGGTAACATCATCCAAATAGAAAACTACCGACTAATTTATAAGCCCACTAAAATAAATATCCATGGCCCTTTGGAAAGTGGCCCCAAAATTAATTAGTCCGAATGACATTTTACGATAAGCATAAGTGCCCCAAGGGGTCCAGAATGTAGTTTTAAGTTGATCTGATGGGGACATCAGGACCTGGTTGTATCTCGAAAAACCATCCAATAAGGATAGTCTTTCAGAACCATATACCTGTTGTAAGGTTTGTTCCATGGGAGGGACGCGGTAATTATCCTTATCCGAGGCTCGGTTTAAGTTGCGAAAATCGACAGACAATCGTATTTACCCATTCTTCTTCCTTATTGGGACTAAGTTGGACACCCATTGGGTATGTCGAACATGAAAGATGATCTTAGCTGTTAACAACTTATTTAACTCATTTTTTACCGTGGGCTCTAACTTTGGGTGCATCTTTCTTAGTTTTTGTTGAAATGTTTGGGATTGAGGCTTCATGGGGATTACATGTTGTATTATGTTTGGATTGAATGTTTTTAGATCGTCGTAACTCCAAGAGAATACATCTTTAAATTCTTTGAAAAGTTTAATAAATGCTGACTTTCCTTTTTGTGTACACCCTTTGCTAAAATTAATGTTCTTAGGCTGGTCATGTGTTCCTATGTTTATAGTTTGATATTGCAACAAGGAACTATTTGTTTTACAATTAAATACTCCCTTAAATTTTTCATGTAAATCATAAAACTTTTCTAATCTAATGAGAGATTTAGGGATAGAATTTACCATATCAAATGAACTTTCAACCGATCATGGATCATATATTATCATAAAATTGCGTAGATTTTCGTCGTGAGTGTTTTCGTCGATTACATCACCTTGGAAAGTGTCTTCCATATGAAATTTTTTTATGATCTGTTGATCATCTTCAAACACCCACCAATTGGTGATATTATCTAGAATTGATGCCCTGAATATTAATTCAACTGAAAATGAATTAGGAGAGAAAACTTCAACAGGCAATAATTTCGATGCTACATTTGCCAACAAATCTGCTTTAAAATTACTAGATATAGGAATAGAACTTATATTAAAGGCGAGAAATCTATTAACCAAGTTCCATACCTCAGTCTGGTAGTTTTTGAGATGAACATATACATAGTGAATGATAGTTTTTACCTACTTGACCATAATTTTAGAATCACTGAATACAACTAGGCATTGGACGTCAAGGTCAATGGATTTCTTGAGTCCTTGCAAGAGAGCTTTATATTCTACTGTATTATATGTGCAATCGAATTCTAATCTACATGAAATGAATGTATTATTACCTTTGGGATCTATCAGTAAACAACTGACAACAACTCCTTCGTGTGATTTAGACCCATAAAAGTACAAAGACCAAATTCCATCATTCTCACAACTATTTACAATATTCATAGAATGATCCGGGGTCATTGCTTGAGTGAAGACTGATATTTCAGACTACCAATCAAGTTCTAAAATAATAGGTGTTTTAGAAACAAAGTTCCCAAAGAAGGTATTCATACCTTGATCATCTAGTGCATTTACACTTGGGACAAAAGGTTCGTTTGGATCATTCAAATATGTGACTATATATTTCAGATAGTGTTCCATGTTGAACCTAAGTTTGTTTGGATGACCATTGAGTGGCAACCATAAGTGAGACCAATCTGTAGAAAAATAACCATGAAGTTGTTCAAACCAATCCCTGCTGAGGAACATACCATACACTTCTAGAATATTTTCTACTACTATGTCAATTACCTTATGTACTTTCATATTGGATGATAACTTGATCAAATCATCCTTAAGCTCCCGAACCACAATGACTTTAGTTCTATCTATATGAATGATTTTCATATCAGATGGCTTAATTTCAGCATTGATTTTTTGACAAACTAACAAAGGAATCACATTTGATTAAGCCCCAAAGTCCACCATGCAATTATGCATATTTCTATTAAATATTTCAAATGTTAATAGCAATGGTGGCACGCTAGACCTATTTCGTGGCGTGGGAGAAGGATTTGGGGGTTGGTGATTTTTATCTGTTGTGTCCATATTTGCTATGCTTTTATCCGAAATATCCTTCTTTTTATTGTTGTTTTCAGTTGCACTTTTGCCTAAAACATCATTCTTCTTGTTGCCACTATTTTCAATTGTTCTTTTTTCTAGGTAGTCTTTCTTTTTATTGTTACTATTTTTAGCTATGCTTTGTAACATTTTACGTTGGATGTAGGGAAACTTAAGTAGCTAGTAGATTGAAATATTTTCTTTTAACCTCTTGAAATCCTCAATAGGGTTGTATTCTATATCATAGAAGGAAAAAATCTTTGATGTTTCAGCTTGTTTCATTTGTTTTTATGTTGCATTTTTTTTCGTATCAGGTGCAGATTTGTTTTGATCTTTAGGCTGATTTTTACCACCAGTATTATAAGGATGATGAATATAATGTACGGTTTCAAATTTGGCTTGAAAAATGTTTGAAAGATGGAGGGGATGAATCTTCTTCATTAGGTGTTCCCTCATCCTCATTTTCTACATCATTTTTTTGTTCAGGTGGGACATCAAAAGTATTATCAGCTCTAGTTGATAAGGACGCCATAGCATGGTATAACCCTTCTAAACTCAAACCTTTAGTTTGTGGGGTTGACTTGTTGGGAGGATTTGGAAGTGGCATTGTAAAAGGTGGTCAATAAGTTCCTTTACTAGAATATTCTTCCTCTGCAGCTCTTTTTAGATCTACAACTTGGTTGGATAACTTTTGAAAGTATTTTTGCAAACTTTCCATATCTATAGGTTCCTTATCTTTCTTATTTAAGGGAGGTTTGGTAAGAATTTTTATCTTCTTCTTGGAAGAAGAAGTTGCTTCAGTTTTAGGATTTGTGTTATCCTTCAATATGAGCATGTCCTTTTCAATGAGAACTGCTTCTTCAAAAGCTTCTAACAAAGTATTATTTTTGGACCTTTTAACCCACATGGTTGTGGTATGATGTAAAGCTTTAGCATAATAAGAAACACTCATATTTTTTGGAGGCATAGAATCTGCAGGGATCTTGTTTTTCAGTGTAAGAAATATTTGGTTAAAGTCTTTAACCTTTTATTTGGGATTCATCTTCATATTGGATAATTCCATGACTAAGACACTCAGGAGATTTGTCATCTCCAATTTTTTCTAAGAAAAAGGTTTCAAATCTATCCCAGGAAACAATAGTTTGAGGCTGCTGTGTGAAGTACCATGTGGAGGCATTTCCTTCGAAGGTATATGGAAACAACCTGCATATGACATATTCATGTTCTACATTTCTAAGTCTAATATCCAACATAAGTTTCTTTATATGATCTTCAACTGAATTTTTAGAATCGGGATCAAACTTGGGTAACCATTTTTCAGGATGCTTAGGTAAAGGATGTTGGCGTCCTGGTATGACTACAACATTTTGGTCAAGCCAAGGCCTGGCGTTATTATTCTGATTAGCCATCTGGGCTAAAGTCTTTGAATTATTTGAAGTTTGAGATTGTTCAAAAGATGAACTGTCTTGGTCAGAGGATTCTCCTCCTGAAGGAGGTGGAGAAGGGTTTGGTGGTGAATGTTATAGCAAGATTTTCCTCACCATTGCTATATTGCAGAAAGGGCCTTTTTCCATTTCCCTATGCAGACTTGTCATCCTTTTTTGATGAATCTAGAGCCAAAAATACACATTTTTCCACATAAATGCTCCCTATCTGCTAGACAACATGCGTATATGCAGGCTACTCCACTACAACCGGTGTACATCGGGATTTGTGCCAAAAAATACAAAAATGGATTCAGGTTTCCATGTCATGACAAGTGATTTCCGATCCTTGGACTTCCACATACTGGAAACACTCCGACTCGGCCCTTCAGTTGCATTGTGAAGACTATAAAAGCACAATTTTGAGCTATGGAAAAGAGGAGAAAGCATTCAACTTTGAGAGAAAAGTTACTATGGAGAAATTACTTCATATTGATTCTACATCCCTTTGTCCCTCAAGTCTGAACACAGTGTTCATCCCCCAAGCTCTTTCCCTATTGTTGAGATAACCTCATTATCTCTCTCCTATGAGATTGCCTTTGGTGGAGGCCCAATTGGAAGGAACTTGGTTTCTTGGTTTCGAACCGTGCCGACACAGAAGTCTGTAATGTTGTCACTTCTCCTAATCAATTATTAATAGAAATACTCCTTTCCCGTCCTATTGGTATCATGAAAATGTATGATTATTATCCATAGGCATGTTTGTAATGTTTATTAATGGATTATGTTATCTAATGTGCTAATCCCTTTATATTATCTCTATGTACTTGCTCTACTTGTTTGTTGAGAACTTGTTGCAGGTATAAATCTTTGGGTCAAAGTGCTCAACGATGGAACATCATCGAACGTTGGATCGAGGTAGGCCTCTTTCTTATTTTGCACATTAGTTTATATAACATACAATGGAATTGAGTTGATTTATGCAGTCATACCTGTCTGTTGTGGTTTACCCTTAGCCATAGAGAGTTTTTCCCTCGTAACAGAAATAACAACTCCACTGGGGAGAGATCTTCCTTCTAAGGGTTGAAGTACTTTTTCTTCTTGCATTGCTCTTGTTCCTTTGTGTTTCTTGTTGTATCACTGCTTGAAATTTGTAGGGGCCCTCGTGGGCTTAACAACTAGTCGGTCAGATACCTCCAGAGAGGTAATCCTCCATAAAGGCTATGTTTTTTCCGGCCCCTATCCGACCCAGGGTATAAGAAGAATAGCCCCTGCAAGTAACCTATGAGATACCTAAGTCAAGAAACTAATAAACCACTATATAATCGATGCACAGGTGAGCAGTCATGAGTCTAGATTACCGTATGGGAAGGGTAGAAAAGCCCGAAACCTTGAACACACCGCCTCTCACAGAGGTATGGGTACTAGTAAGATCCCCAAATACAAATAAATCCATAGAAATATCTCTAATGCTAGGCGAGTATCCGTGGGTTATCCCTTCAACTGACTTCACACGACCTCGTGATTAACTCCGGTGTGAGCAGAGCCTCATGATATTACCAATTATACAATGGAATTCTCAACTCCCTATCTCAGACACATATGTTGATTTAATTGCCTTGGAGAAGTTTACTCACAAAATCCTATCCCAAGGCACTAAATCCTAGACTAGTTTGTGGACCCTAAAAATAAAATTGTGACTAATCAATTTTAGTTTAAAGCGTAAATTTTATTGGCCGTGATTACTCAAAAGTGAAACTCATGATATTATGACTCTGCAAGAAAATAAATATAAATATAATGCAAAGTCTAATTTTAACTTTTCAATGAATGATATGCATATAAAAACAATGTAATTTTTAGTTTCAACTCTGCAGTTCAGAAGTAAAATGAAATCTTTCAATAAATGCACTAAGCTAATGATAAAGATTCAGAAGACAAAAATGTCAAGAAATGTAAAATGCCTATTATTTTTTGTATTTTCAATATACTAAAAAATAAAATGCGTGGACTGATAAGCAACATGATATACAAAATTCTATTGTGTATAAAAACAATAAATCAAGCATAATACCAAGAAACTAAGCTAACAACCCAGAGAACAAGGACAAATCAAAAAATAAAAAACAAATAGAAAGACTACGCCCAAAAATTCAACTCCAAACAGGTTTCCTTTCGACCCAGAGAATCTCAACAGACACTACAAAGACCTAAGATGGCTCAACAATCATCAAATCCCGCCCAACAACCACCAAACCAAGCAACCAAGCAAGGAAATAAGGTGTACGTGACTTTTCAGGGAAACAATGTGTATATACACATCTTGCAGTAAGACAACATGCGTGTATACATGACTTTCAAAGAAGTAAGGCACGTACAGGCTTGAAAACAAGGCCAGGCAAGGGTAAAAGGTTGAAAACTTAGACCTAAAGTGAATAGAATCTTTCAAGCAGTGATACGACAAGAAACACAAACGAACAAGAGCAATGCAAGAAGAAAAAGTACTTCAACCCTTAGAAGGAACATCTCTTCCTAGTGGAGTCACCATTTCTGTTACGAGGGAAAAAATCTCTATGGCCAAGGGTAAACTACAATAGACAGGTATGACCGCAGAAATCAACTCAATTCCATTTTATGCTATATAAACTAATGTGCAGGATAAGAAAGAGGCCTACCTCGATCCAACGTTCGATGATGTTTGACCGTTGATCACTTCGACACAAAGCTTTATACCTGCAACAAGTTCTCAACAAACAAGTAGAGCAAGTACATAGTGATAATATAAAGGGGTTAGCACATTAGATAACATAATCCATTAATAAACATTACAAACATTCCCATGGATAATAATCATACATTTGCACGATACCAATAGGAAGGGAAAGGATTATTTCTATTAATAATTGATTAGGAGAAGTGACAACATTACAGACTTCCGTGTCGGCACAGTTCGAAACCAAGAAACCAAGTTCCTTCCAACTGGGCCTCCACCAAAGGCAAGCTCATAGGAGAGAGACAATGAGGTTCTCTCAACAATAGGGAAAGAGCTTGGGGGCTGAACACTGTGTTCATACTTGAGGGACAAAGGGATGCAGACTCAATATGGAGTAATTTCTCTAGAGTAACTTTTCTCTCAAAGTTGAATGCTTTCTCCTCTTTTCCATAGCTTGAAATTGTGCTTTTATTGTCTTCACAATGCAACTGAAGGGCCAAGTCGGAACGTTTCTAGTATGTGGAAGGCCAAGGATGAGAGATCTCCTGTCGTGACATGGAAACCTGACTCCATTTTTGTATTTTCTAGCACAAATCCTGATGTACATGGGTTGTAGTGGAGTAGCCTACATATACACATGTTGTATAGCAGATAGGGCGCGTATATGTGGAAAAATGTGTATTTTTGGCTCTAGATTCATCAAAAAGGGATGACAAGTCTGCATAGGGAAATGGAAAAAGGTCCTCTGTGCAAGATAGAAATGGTGAGGCAAATCTTGCTATAACAGTGAAGGAGGGAGTCCATATCCCCCAATAACTAGAATGATCATTTCTGATGGATTAATCAATATATCACGCAATGCGTAATTTGGTGTACTAGTGGCAACAGTATCTTCCTGTAGATTGGAAAAATCAAGAGGTCGATGCAATTGTTCACCAATCTGTCTAAGTCTGGCCAATGTGTCTTGGGTTCTTATTATTGATTGACAATAGTTTTGGATAATCTCTTGTACATCAATTCCCTCAGGAAGCGGTGTTGCAAGTTTGAAGAGAATAATAGTTTGGGCTTCACATGTAGTGGATGTATCAGGTACAAAAGTGGAGTCTGAGCGACTACGAGTTATAACTGGAGACTGATTGTTAGGAGGTGTCTTTCGATCACCTCATGCCATTAATATCCATATGGCCCTCCTTCTAGCGCCATTTGTTGACAGACATATGTGAACACACCGTAAACCGTGAGGGAAAGTCCAGTACGAGGTTGTCTAAGTAACCTAATTTGTTTGGGATGACTCACCTTGACAGGTTTTACAGTTTCGTTGGCCAGTAAAGGGATATAATCTAAAATGTAAAAATAAAATAACGAACCTAATTATCTACTATGTACATTGATTTTCTATATATTCAAAGTGCACAAATACACATATTGCAAGATTTGTGAAAAACCTTGGAAAATACGTTTATAAAAGAGAACCAAATCTCAGGAAAAATGTAAGTGGATCTAAGATTAATTACAAATCTAGGTTTACCTTTGAAAAGAAAAGAAAATAAAAGAGTGAATGCAGATGATAATGTTGTGGCTTAAATAAGGAAACTATTTAAGTTTAAAGATGGGTCTACTTTAACAAAGAAAATAGAAAATTAAATAATAAAAGCAAAGAGAAACTACTAACCTAAAACTGGCCAATTTTAAAAGAAGAGAACTATAGTCATGCCTTCCTATACCAAACTTCTCCAACAATATGCCTATTAAAAGAAATCTATAACAAACAATTGTATAATTCTAAGACTATAAAATGCCAAAAGAAAGTCACTTCACTTTGACAATTCAAATCTCATTCATAATATAGAAAGGAAACCATTTAGTATTGATCATCCCAGGTGAAGATATAAGTGACCATTTACAATAAGAACTAAACTTCTATTGAACCAATAGATCTGTGCAAACTCAAAACATATGAACAAATTCAATATAGCTCAAGATTAACATCAAGATAATACAATCACCTGAAACTACACAATTTGGGAATCATGGACTATTCAAGATTGAAATAATTAATGTATAGAAGATAATAATGAACCATGGATTAATAAAACAAACAAAAGCTAATTTTAATCAACGCATAATCAATTACTTTGAAGAATATAAATCATTACACAAAGATATTATAATACAAAATGAACTCTTTAACTTGCAGGACAGAAGCCTTGATTAAAGCATGATTCTATATCCTTCAATAAAGTATTCATGAGTCCAACTCCCAAAATGTTCACCATGCAATCACTCCCACACTCAGGAGTATTTAAACAAAAATAATAATAATCCTTATATCCATACGATAGAGGAAAATCTTCAAAAATAGATTATTTTTAAAACCAAATCCTAATCTTGAGTTTAAAACAATAATGTTTATAACAACTTATAAAAGTTTGTTATAACAATCATTCAAAAATATATTATCAATTGTTTAAAATACATCCTACTTTTAAAATAGAAGTACTTCATAGTCTTCGTTAACCAAGCAGCGCACAAGACATCTTCTCATTCCTTTTTAGACCTAAAAATAAAAATTAAAATCTAATTAAAATCACATTAACTAAATTAAGACAAACTGCACAATCTTTGATTATGTAGCTAGTCTAAAAAAACAATGAAATCAACTAATGCTTAACAAAAAAATCAAATAGAAATAAAAACACATATTTATTTAACCAAATTAAACATTCGAAAATGAGGATTCATTCATCTATGATCTCATAGTATCATTGATATTAGTTGAATTATTAATGATTATATCTCCTGATTTCCTGGGTTTCTTATTTTCCCCGAGAAACATTTCCCTATATTTCATACCTCAATTCTCAATTTTCTCTTTCAAGATCCTTGTTCTGATTTATAACTTGATTAAGGCGCATTCACAGGTATGGGACGTCTGTGTAATACCTCTCGACCCACGCTAAGCATTTGTCACAACACACAGGTTCCAAATCCAGAATCAATTGTTGGTGGTTTGAGGCTAGGGAATTTTCTTGTACCAACTTAGCCTTTAAATCGGCCTGGATTCATGCGAATCCCTCACATTTTTGGAGGAACGGGGGAAAATTAGAAACAAAGTCATACTGTGGGTGACTATCCTCTGATGAGTTTGGACTTGTAATTTAAACATAGTTTAGATATTCTATTATAATCATTTGAATAGGACCATTCCTCTGTTTATGTTTGTTCCTTATCATCCTAGACATGATTCGACCATTTCTTTTGTTTTTAAAATCAACTTCACAGACCTCCTGCAAACGCCTAGTTTGTTTACCCCGTTCTTTAAATTTATCACTGACTATTGGTATCAGAGACTGTGATTGATCAAGAACATTTAACGACCCATTTCTCAAACGACTAAGGACATGTTCTAAAGGTTTCTTCGGAACAAAATCTTGTCTTTTGGGTGCCAATCTATTCATAGGAAATGCCTCTATTTGAGCATCGGGTGAAACGATAGGGTCATCTTGAATTTGAATCTCAATTCAAAAATCAAGAGGCGAATTAGGCAAAGCTTTGGGAGAGACAGGTTCTTCAGCGCCCTGCGTTAAGTTGATGGTGGGGTCAATTTGCAGGAGTACAAATTCATTCCTTACCAAAAATCCTTGTCAAGTGTCCCTTGTGCTAACCAAATGGAAATTGACCAATATGAGAATTAGGCCATGGTGAAACAAGCTAGTCTCAAGATTAGGGCTTGGCCATTGATAAAATTTCGACATTAAGCTAGTCTAAGAATTTTTGCAGGATTTTAAGCAAGTAGAAGTGTAAGTTTAAAATAAACCCCTGAAACACCATTAAAAACCATATGTGGAAAAGGAACACTAAGTCGTAGTTCCATTCACAGGTAATGAATTTCTTAATAATCAACAATAAATTGTTCAAACATGTATTAAATGGCTCTAACGACATACCTTTTACATGGTATTGCGACCTTTTGGATATCAACATAGACCATCATGGAATATGGGTTACCTTCATATTTTTAAACCACCTATCACTTTTCCGAGGAAGACATGTTGCCTTAGCTATGAATTCCTCCGTGACCTATATCATAACATCCCCAATTTTGGCTTTGGTGCCATCAAAAGTCTTGGCAAACACCTTGGCCACTTCTAAATTAAAACCATTAAATGACTGGATAAAACCTAACCAAACAAACTGATCAAGTTTACTCTTAGCGTCATCATTGGACAACAAGGTTTGTGGGCCATTCAGATCTATCCTAACTACGGGAGCCATAAACTCAAAATAGGTAAAAAAAAGAGAAAAAAATAGTTTTCATGAAGGAGAGAACTCTATAACCGCAACAGACCAAACACATAAACAATGAAAGAGGCCAAATGAACATACTTGAAAATAAACACACAATTGAGGATTTGAGGATGCTCTACCATTATCTCCCACTCCAAGTTCCGATTACCTCCAATATACTAGAGGAAAAAGAGGTTCGAAGTTAACAAAACCATGAAACCCTCGCGGCCTGCCACAGACTACTGACCCAATTTCGAGGACATTAACACCACACAGAATAATAATTCATGTGACAGTCGAAAGGTCAGGTCATGTTAAATGAACATTACTAACATCTTGTCATGATATGACAATGGTAGGTGTCAAAATATTATGTCAATATTTTTTTAGAGAGGTAAGGTTTTTAAATGAAACCTCTTATCACCCATATCAATCAATAGTTTTAATCAAGGTTTTAATTCAATATCGACATCCAAGTTCATAAGTTTGTTTAGATCAAAACACAATCCTTTTAAAATTGATCCTAGTTTGTAGAAAGTGAGTCTACTTAGGTTTTTCAACATAATTCATAGACCTTCCATTTAAAAATATTTCAATAATCTTCTTATTTACACCTTAGATTGGTTAAATCAAACAAACAATAATCTTTAAGTCTTGTAAAGGGATACAGTCACAAGAATTTGATCAACAATTTTCACAAAAAGAAGCTTCAATTTCATGCTTCACAGTCATGAAATTGAAGAGGGAAAATGATAAAAAATTGACCAAACATATTCTCATGAAAATGATAAGAATTCAAACAAGACTAATTGGCATTAACAGTCACGCCTTTGTACAAAATAAAATCAATCAATCTAATGCATATAGACATACTAGGTAGTGAGTATAATAAGTCATTTTGTATTTCAAGGGACAATGAAAACAAGATGCTAGTTGGGCCTCCAACAATATTATGTCTACCATTTTCATAAATGAAAATAAATGGATTTTCATTTTCATAAATAAAAATAAATGGACGCTAATGGAGTACACGCCCTAAGCTGCGAGCCTATGGTATATTGGATTAAGTCTTTAAAATGAGAAAAAAAAAACATGTTAGAGGAAGCATCCATAAGAATGATGGCATGTATCTCCAATTCAAGATCCTTTCCTTCTCCCCTTTCACCATCTTCTCCTAAGAAATAAAACTTAGTTGGCCAATAATTTTACCCCAATGCTCATAGAACAAAGGCTCCCATATTTTATTGCTTTGAAATTTCATTCTGTAAGGTACTAGATCTATTATAACAGCTGAAAACAAAAATATTGCAAAGACTAACAGTGGAAAAACAAAATAGATTAAACCATGACACCAGAATATTATCTTTATTGATAGGAAACAATGTTCACTTGCCTCTTCGAGGGGGTAACCTCTTGCGGAGAAATTCTCTATTACAATAATTCTCAAGACAAAAACTTCTCTTGCCCTCGACTCCTATTTATGTTAAGTCTATCTACCCAAAAGAACATTCTAGAGGAAGATATTCTAGAAGTGGAAGCTTCTATTAGGTATTCTTACATTTGACTTATTATTCCTTATTACTAGGCCTTATTAGTATTGGCCTTTATTACATGGAAAACATATTATTCTACCTACATGAGGGGTTATGGAGGTTAGGTTCCTAACATATCCTCCCCTTTAAAAACAACCTCTTCCTCAAGGCTTGAGATGGGGAAATTGCTGTAGAATGGTAGTTGGCTCCCAGGTGGCATCTGCTGGAGTTGTATATTTCCAATGGAGTAACACTTCCTTGATGGTGCATTTATGAAGACAATGCTCACACTGGTCCAAAATTGCTTGTGGGTGCAACCAGATGGATATTTCTTTATCCAACTCGGGAAGGTTAGTTTGATTTTAACACTTAGTTCCAATAACCTTATTTAAGTAGGAGACATGAAAAATAGGATGGAGCTTAGAATGATTGGTCAAAGATAACTGATAGGCCACCTGTCTTATACATTTGAGAACTATATAAGGACCATAAAGTTTGGTCGCCAGTTTCTGACAATGGTTGACCTTGAGTGGAGTTTTCTTATAAGGTTGCAGTCGAAGAAACACCTGGTCTCCTTCAACAAATTGACATTCCGAGCGACCTTTATCTTCTTGTTTCTTCATGCGATTATGATCCATGACCAAATTCTCTTTGAGGGTACAAATAATATCCTCTCGAATTGTAAGCGTTTGGTCAATCACCCGGACCTTCGAGACACTTTGGATGTATCAGAGAATAGAAGGTGTCTTTTTTTCATATACAACTTCAAAAGGAGTCATGCAAATAATGTAAGGTAAGAAGTGTTGTATAACCACCATTCAACTAGTGGTAACCATTGAGCCCACTAATTTTTCCTTTGAGATGCTAAACACCTCAAATATGTTTCCAAACACTTTTTGACAACTTCAGTTTGACCATCAATCTAGGGATGATAGGCTGTGTTGATATTCAATTGGGTGCCCTATAACATGAACAGTTCTTGGAAAAAATTGCTGGTAAAAGTGGGATATCGATCAGAAACAATAGAATGAGGCATTCCATGAAGCTTGAAGACATGATCGATGAAAAGTTGAGCCACAATGGAGGTGGTAAATAGCTGTTGAAGAGCATAAAAATGAGCATAATTGAAAATAAGATCAACTACCACCATGATGAATGACTTATTTCCCAATTTAGGAAATCCAACAATAAAATCCATAGAGATATCCCTCCAAATAGTGGGTGGAATCGGAAGTAGTTGTAGTTTCCCATGAGCTTTGAATTTTTCTCCCTTATTGATTTGAAAAACATCAGATTCTGCCACAAAAGTGCAAACTTATTGTTTCATACCATCCCAGAAAAAAGAACGTTTGATACAGTCATAGGTTTTGGTAAACCTCGAGTGCCCAGTTGTGGGTGTAGCATGAAGCTTAGAAAACACCGTGGATTTAAGTTGTGATTTTTTACTTAAATAAAAATGAACTTTGTAGAAAAGGTCATCATTGTGGCAAGAGTACCCTGAGGGAACTAGAGAATTGGCTTGCAATTATTGGATCAGTTTCAAAATTTTGGGATCTTGTAGCCATTCCTAGTGAACAGCTTGGAGCCAATCTAGTACAATGAACGAGAGGAAAAATTGAGACCCTTCATCTTCATATTTTATTGAAAGAGTGTCAAAAACCACATTGTATTTTCCTTTATTGTAAATGATCTCATATTCATATCCAAAGAGTTTAGTCACCCATTTTTGTTTCTCTAGGGATGAAGGGAGTTGCTCAAGAAAATACTTGAGGCTTTGATGATCTGTCTTAATTTGGAAGCGTTTCTCCAATAGATAAGGTTCCCAGAGATCCACTTCATACAGAATAACCAACATTTTCTTTTCAAACATTGATTGGACCAAATGTCACTATGACAGTTGTTTGCTGGTAAAGGCCAAAGGCCAACCATATTTCATAAGGACCGCTCCAATTCCTCTCTTAGAAGCATCACATTCCAGGACAAAGGTCTTTGTGAAATCAGGAAGGGCCAGGACTAGAGTGGTGCACATAGCCTCCTTTAAGGCTTGTAAGGCATGATCAGTTGCGTGATTCCAAGTTAAAGAATTCTTTTTAAGGAGAGTAGTGAGAGGCGCTGTTATAAACCTATGTTTCTTAAGATCACCTGGTGATTAGAATCTCTTCCTCTAGTTGGTTTTTATTGTAAATAATGTTCTATTTTGCAAATGATTTACAAAATAAAAAAGAAAAGAAAGAAAAGAAAAGAAAGGAAACAAAGAAAAGAAAAGAAAGAATAAAAATCAAAAGAGGGTATAAAAAATAAAAAGAGAAAAAGAGAAAACCCCATGAAATAAACTTGGTTTGATTCATATTGTCTAAACATGATCAAACCCTTTAAATTTATGCTGATAGGATAGTGAATAAATTTGGTCAAACAATCTAACCTTGGCCAAATTAGATAGGTTAGTGAATAAGTTTTGCCAAACAATCTAATCTTGGCCAAATATCTTAGGTTAGAGTAATTAGTGAACCAACAGTTTAAGCTGGGTCTATGTGCTAGGTAATTAGGTTAGGAACTAGGTTAGCATGTTTTATTTTGATAAACGTTTGCAAAATGTTGATTAAATGCCTTTTATTTGGGTTAAATTGGTGTGTTTTTGACCCCTTGGTGAAAGAAATAAAGAAATGGAAGCTAGCAAAGACCCACAATATGTTTTCATCCTAAGTCTATTGATATTTGACATATTTGGCACTTTGTGGCTAAAGAGCACACATTTCCTAGCGGTTGATCTAGGTGTGCTCAGATCAGTGGTCAACATTAAATATCGGACCCCCCCAACCTTTCTTCCTTTAACGGTGGGGCGGGGGTTCGAGTTGGTGGTTTTCCTGGCACGGGCCCCGCATAACGTGTCAAATCCATATCTACTCAGACCCCCCTCACTCAATTTCGCTTACCACTTCCCCCCCTGCGATAATCTGCCTAACCACTCATCAATACTATTTTTCCTCACCCCTCCATCGTACCTCACTACCTTGTCATTACGTCACATCCCACTACCCGTTGGCCATTTAATTCTCACCACGTCACACCCATATGCCCGTTGGCCAATCAATGTCATCTCCTATGACTGTTACCCATCTAACTCATCACCCACATCGTAACTAAAACCTCCTTCCACCATTTAAATTCGTTCTTTTGTCATTCTCGCAATGTTCACCAATCTAGACACAGTCGACACAACTGTTTGTTGTTTGCAAGCTAACCGCCTTCTGATATACCATCGACAAGCGCCATTAAACCTGGTAATCACAGACAACACCATTTTCCATTTTCAGATATTCGTTTGATTATGGCGCCTAAATACAAACCCACTGAAGCAGAAGAAAATATGTTCCTCCCTCCTCCCATTGACCTGGATCGCGTCCCCCTATTCGATAAAGATTATCGAATTACAGAGCCGAAGTGTGAATTCAACTTCTTCGAATTACACTTCTGGCTCAAGGACATTTTCCTGGACCAGAGTGATGAGATCAGACTCTGGGAGTCTAATATTCCATTGTACATGTTTCCCCAGACCTATCACTTCCCTGAATTCACCCTGAAATGTCAAGCCCACTACCTTCCCGGCCAGAGGGCCATTGTATCTTCGTTTGGTGAAAATTTGTTCACCATCATTCGTGAAACAATAAACCAGATGATGCAAATACATAGAACCAATTCGGCCATCCCCTTTTCCATTGAAATTCTAACTGAGATCTATCAGAAAATTTCCTTCCCTCAGAGAGCTCAAATATTCGAAATCTTCCTACCTGAAGATGCGCAGTTACCTAAAAAGAACCCTCCCTATTATTCTTCCATCTTCTCAGTCAGATCCAACCAAATCATCTCCACCCTCTGTATCTTATTAGGATATTTTTCGGACGAGTGGGTAGATGAACCCATCCTGGGTTGCCTGTCCATATTTTCCACTGAAGAGAAAGCTACAGTTCAATTTGATTACAACCAGTTTTTGGTTGACAACATCCATGAACATATTTTCAAGTTCTCCACAGAAGGAATGTTCAAGTACTCCTTAGTGTTTGTGTAATTGTTCCTCTTCTTACAGAGAGATAGATTCTCCTTCACCCTCCATAAGCTGGATCAAGATGGAAATCCTCAACTAGTGAGCTCTTGGACATCACTAGTGAGGAAGAACTCATTCGAGTTCAGCTTCAAACAATTCATCGAACAATTTTACCACCCAGTTGTGTGCATTCTCAACAACAGAATGGAACCAAGGATAAATAAGGAGGTCTAGAGGATTCTTCACTTATCAGACTTAGCCAAAACAGGGGACTGGTACCTTTACCAGAACCATACCGAAATCAGATTTTATGGGTGTGAATTACCTCCATACAGGCTGCCAAAGTACCTGCCTGTCATAATATTTTCCTTTGAATACATCAGATAGATGATCAACTATGATGACATCCACTTTATTTTATTCATGAAGAAGCAACACCTCAAGATCAAGATCCAAATTGGTTCTTTCATATGTAACAACAGAGCTGCAGGGGAAGAAGCCAACAATATTTTAAAGGAGATGAATTTCGGCCTAAGATTCCCATGGAATTATGACCCCTTTGGCATTATAGTAGAAACCAGGCTTAAAAATAAGATCTCTCCTTATGCTCACGTACCAAATCCTGAGATTGAAAAGTTCATGAATCAGACAGAGTGGCAGGAAAATACTTTACTAGAGACGGAAGAGCAGCCTTCACCTTCCAACATTTCACATACCAACACTCCTCAGGTGCAAACAAAAAAAAGAGCCAGGAAATATATCTCACCTTCAGTCACAGAGGTGCCAGTTGAATACTTCCAAGTTTACTTGAAGAGGACCAAGACCAGCCAAACACTAGAAAGACTTAGAGAAGAAGAAACACAGTCCACTATAGTTATCAAGGGACCACGTTCATCATTCTTCTCAGGAAGACAACACGTAGTATCCACTTCCTCATCCAAGAAGCAAGCATATAATACACTGTCAGTTGAGTCCTCACAAAAGTCCACAGGACTTAGTATCTTTGATAAGTATAAAATGATCAAACAGATAAATGAACTTCTAACCAGTAGCAAATATGCCCACTTCTGGAAGCAGACATCCACAACTCAGTACAGATTACTATATTCTTTCGACACAGGGAAGGTAAGGATTCACATGGAATTCTTACAGGAACAGGTCCCTCATCCCAAGACAACTTCTGATTACAATAAAGCATTATTTGAGTATGATGTGAAAGAGGTTCATCCAATAGATCAGATGGACATGCACAAGCAAACATGGGAGATGATCTTCTCCACCTTGACAAATACATCCTTGACTTATGCAAAAATGTAGGTGTCTTTAAACAATGTCCAGTCTCAGTTGAATATGGAAACAATATCTTCTTTAGCCAAAGATAATAAGATCAAATCCCTAGAGGAGTTGGTACTCAAGATCGGCTATGATCCATCCAATTTCAAAGCAGTCGAGGAACTATTGAAGAAGAAAAATGCTGACATAACATCTCTAAGGAAACAACTGAAGCTTCCAACCATTGAAGATTCACAAGCAAAGGAAATGGCTGAGAATGAAGTCCACAAGGAGGATATGTTGAAACTGATAATGGAGTAGAATGCACAGATAAAGGAGATGGAGGTCGAGATGGATAAGTTAGTAAAAGAGAAAGAAGAACAGAGCGTGCAGATGGTTGTTATCCCACTGGATGCAATTCATATTGTTATCACTAGAAGTCACCTCTGGATTTCATTGAAGGTAAGCCCAGTACCCATCAGAGTTTTATGTGATGAGTTGGTATTTAAAGAGGACAAATGGGCGCATACTCGAGATGATATCGTTTTAAATCAGAAAAAATGGACCAACATGCATAAGAAATTGAGGTCTGGAATCAACTTCAGTCAGTAGGTTGGAGTAAGGGTGAGTAGAGGGAAGAATTGAGGAGAGGGTAGAGGTCTGTTGTGGACATATGGCCTTCCAGCAACCTAAGGATGGAAAAACTTAAATACAATATCTTATTGAATTCAAATCTCAAAGAAACTAAAAGGAATTATAATAACACTATGATCAAACATTCATCATAATATAATCACAATAATTCATGTGAATCAATCACTCATGAACTCTTTCAGTTTCATAGGGAAACAAGAGGGATCAAGATAGTTGATTGTCATTAAACAGGAAATCTTAGACTACAACGCATAACCAGAAAACCAAAAGCTTCATTTAAAACTTTACAATACAGGATCTTTTCTCTACCATCCACCATAACAAAATATCAAAACCAATTATTTATACTCAGAACAATTTGCCACCATGAGAGATGTGACCTGGATATTACATTCAAAACTTTGCGTTTGTATCTTCATCTGTCAGTCTGCACTTGCATTCTTCTGTCAGAAGCAATCTTAGATTAGTGTGGGCTTTGCAGGAGAATTCGTTGATGGGGGAACTCTCGGCTGACACTCTGCCTACACGGTCGTCTTTCCATGCTTTCCATTTATGGGGTGAGATGAGATTTCAAAAACCTCCCCCATTTCCATTAAATACTTTCATTGGGATCAAGATGGATCCCGACACCCATGAATGCTCTAGGAGACATTCACGACTCCTACAAGTCAATTCCGGCGCCTTGAGACCACGTAGATATTCCCCTGTGAAAATGCAAGCACCCTTGGCTTCTAGAGTGGCTCCTCTCCATCGATTGATGTGACCTCAGGTCATGACCTGGGGATTCTTTTTTGTGAAATTTTGGGACTTCACATTTCGGGAATCTTCACTCCACTCAATTCCAAATATCCCGATACTTGAACTTGCGAAATGGCCCATCCAGATCAATGGTCGAACCTACTTTGAATTTGACGGCCGCGATCATTTCCCCAATAAACTTAGTCACAAACCACCCAATAGGTGCATGCCCTTATTTATAGGCCTTCTTTCCATATGACTGTGGGTAGTGACCACGGGCCCAATTCCCAAGCGCTTTGTGATTTTGCGTTTTGCGACTTCGTGTCGTGCTCCATGCTCAAACCTCCGAGTCGCGAAATCGCGATTCCTCGGATCAGGTGCGACGCATCCCCGTTGGATCGAACGACCCGGGTGAATATAGACATTTTGGGACCTCAACATTTCGATACTCGGGAAATCTGCGCACTCCTTACTTCGTTTTTCCCAAAATGACTTTCTTCGTGGTTCAGATCTGGTGCCACGCGTTTTGTTGGATTAGATGACTCCTGCAGATTTCAGGTTTCGGGGATTTAGTTCTTTTAAAAACAACTTCAACAACGTTCCAAAATCCAAATTCCCATGCTTATAATTTTCCATTGATCTCTGATCTTCGAAATGAAATTTCCTCCACCAAACTGAACTTGCTTGCTCGCTTGTTTCAAGTCCATATCAGACAGCTCTAAGTACTACGCTTGTTCTTATGGCTGCGACCTCTGTAAAAAATTATTTGGATGACTGACTGAGGGCTTAGGAAGGGAAAAGGATCAGTGACAGAGACAAGGAGAGAGAAGTGATCGACCTCAGAGAAAACATAAAGGCTTAGAGCTGATACCTATTAGGTAGGCAAAAGAAGAAAACTATAAGCCGAAAGGAAAAAACCTTACGATTGGGTCTGCAAAAGGAGGAGAGACAGGAAAAATTACAGACTTAGGAAAAAACCCCAGATTCACAAGACTCTGACAAGTTTATGTGATAACATTTGGCTCCACAGGGGATGGCATGCTCCCTGCGAGCTGCCAAGAACAAGTAGTTCCAGTGCCTTAGCTTTGGGCTATGGAGTCTCCAATTAAAAACAAAATAAACATAAAACATGAATGATATTTACAATGGTGGGATGCCAACTGTGGCTTTAAACAATTTTTTTTTTCAGGAGGTGCCGATTTACAAAGCCACCAAAAAATTCTTCACCCTCCATATTCTACAACCTGTAAGTATTATTTGAAAGTGTCTCAGAAATTTTGAAGGGTCCAATCCAAAGGGCTTCAAATTTACCATGCTTTCCCTTGTCCTGTCTGGGTGCATCCCATTTTATCACTAGATCTTCCAGCTGGAAATTCTCCTTTCTTACTTTCCTGTCAAAATTCTTCTTGATCTTCTACTGACGGTCATGTTCTCTGTCCATCGCCTGCTCTCTAGTATGTTGGACTTCTACCAACTAATAAATTCTTCCGATCATATTGTCAGGTTCTCTGTGGAAGTATTGGAATAATTTTTCCACAGGCAAGGCAAGCTGAGAAGGAAAAACGACTTCAGTCCCATATACAATTTGGAAAGGAGAGATGCCCAGGGATCTCTTTGTTGTCACTCTATCATCCCACAGAGAAAACTTGAGCTTTGAATCCCATTCCTTCTTGTTGTCTTCTAGCAGTCTTTTGATAATTTTTATGAGGCTCTTGTTAGAGGACTCTCCCAATCCATTCCCTTGGAGGTAGTAAGGAGTTGAATGAATCAATGAAATTCCAAACTACTCACAAAACTAGATTAATGGCTCATCCTTGAAGGATGCAACATTATCAGTGAAAATCCTTTTCAGACAACCAAACCTTGCCATAATATCTTCAAGAAGACCAATGATTACTCTGTGATAAGCGCTCCTTGTGGGGATAGCTTCCATCCACTTGGTGAAATAATCTGTTGTAGTTAAGATCCACCCATGCTGACCACTTGAAGGAGGATGAATCTACCTAATAAATTATATGCCCCACTGCTGAAAGGGTCCTGAAGCTACCACAGGCTTCAATGGCAGAGACTTGAGTTGTTGCTTCCTAGAGAATTTCTGACATTTGATACAAGCCCTATTTTTTGCACAGACACCAGTGAATAGAGTAGGCCATAAGTACCCAACCCTAAGAATCTTGTAGGCTGTGGTTCTCTAGAAATGATTTCCCCCACACAGGCTGTCATGAAAATAAAACATAATCTTTTGGGCTTCCTGTGGGTCTAAACATCTCAAAATAACTCCTAGAGGGTCTTTCTAATACAAAGCCTGGTCGATAAGGCAATATCTAATCGCTTTGAGCTTTAAATCTCTTTCCCTACTCTTCCCCATTCCATCTGGAGGTTGCAACATTTGCAGAAAATATATGATATCTTTGTACCAAGCACATTCTGCCAATGGGGGGCTATCCTAAGGGCTCCTATCAGACACTTTAGCCTCTTGATTTTCTGAGCAAGTGTTGATGAAGTTAACCTCCAAAGCTTTACAATTAGATTCAACCAACAACTTGGATAAACCTTGGCCTTTGAATAGCTTGGTGGGTTTTATTTCCAGATCAAATTCAAGAATTCTGGCAATCCACTTGCTCCTCCTCCCATCTATGTCAGGCTGGATGAGGATGTCCTTCACAACAACTGAAGGAACATATGCAATGATCTTCGAATGCAGAACATAGACTCTAAAGGATTTAAGATCTTTCACCAAGGCATAGGCCTGCTTCTCCATGATGTCATATCTGACCTTTGCATCTCTTAGTGCTCTGCTGAAAAAGGAAATAGGCTGCTCCATCCCTAGATCATTCTTTTGTAGTAAAAGGATGATCACTGTGTCAAATGAAGCAAAGGAGAAAATCAAAAAATTCTTGGAATAATCAGGACTGAGAAGGATAGGTGCTTCAGTCAGTTCCTTCTTGATTTGGTTGAAGGATTCTCTGGACTCGACAACCCATTTTACTTCGTTTCCCTTCCTGAGCATGGTTGTGATATGCTTCACCAATTCAACAAAATTTGAAACAAACCTTGTCAGAAAATTGATTATTCCTAGGAATGACTGAACTTCTTTCTTGGATCTAGGAAGTGATAAGGCTTGAATAGATTCTACCCTGCTTGAATCAATTCTGACCCCCTCAGCTGATACAATGTGTCCTAACAATTTTCCTTCCTACATGGCAAATAAAGACTTCTTGGGATTTAGGGAGAGACCAAACCTTCTGCATTTAGAGAAGACCTTTCTGAGATGTTGACAATGTTCTTTATCAGATTTGGAGAAGACTGTTAGGTCATCCAGATAGATGACCACAAATTTGTCTCTTTCTCCAATGAAGGCGATATCCATGGCTCGTTGGAAGGTTGATCCTGCGTTCATCAATCCAAAGGGAATTTTGGCATACATGAATGTGCCCCAAGGAGTGGTGAAGGTTGTCTTTTCTCTGTCTTCAGGAAGGATGGAGATATGATTGTAGCAAGAAAAGACATCAATCATGGAGATCCTGTATGCGCCTATCACCCTCTGCAATATGTGTTCCATCTTTGGCAAAGGATAATTGTCCTTCTTAGAGATTCTGTTCAGATTCCTGAAATCAACACAGAGTCTGATTTCTCCACTCTTTTTCCTTACTGGAACCAAGTTTGCCACCCATTCAAAATATCTCAAAGGGACAATGATTTGGGCATGCAACAACTTCTTTACCTCCCTTTCCATAATAGGCAACAACATAAGATTTATTTGTCTTAATTTCTACCTAAATGGTTTGGCCTCCTCTTTTAATGGGATCTTATTCTCAATGACGGTTGTGTCGTATGTTCTGAGGTATTCATAGGTCAAGGAAAACACATTAGAAAATTCCTTTAATAACTCAGTATACTCGGCTCTCTGCTCCCTTGACAGGATGCTTTACAACTTGACAAACTTTGGATCCTCCTATGTACCAATATTTCATTCAGCTACATCAACATCCCCAGTTGGGCCTTTAAAATTTACTTCCACATCGTTCTGATCGAAAAATATTTCTAAAGGAACTAGTCCCTTTGGAATGTGGTTGCTAGGCAGCTGAACATTATGGTGATTAGAAATTTTATTTAAAAATACATCAGCGTGAGGGTCACCTTCGGAATCATGATCCTGATCAATGTGTAATGGAGAGAACTCATCAACAAACTCAAGAAATTTTCTGATCTCAAGATCGTCTTCAGACACCTTCCAATGCTTGATGTTTTCATGTACAGAGGGCCTATATCTTACCTCAACATAATACCTGAGCTTAGGTGGTAGAGGGATTTTGAAATGGTTCGCTGAGATGGCCAAAGAATCAACCATAGTATTCTCCTCTCTTGGAATAAATGGAATTTTGAAAGCTAAGAAGAAATTTTCAATTAGGTCCCACACCTCATTTCTGTAAGTCTTAAGCCTAGGGTGCTTGGCTTGATATATATTTTTGACCTGATGAACAATTAGTTCAAAATCTCCAAATACTGCTAGCTCTTCAATCCTGATGTCTTTCACAACCCTTAAACCCAAAACAAGAGCCTCATACTCTGCCACATTGTTGGTAGCTTCAAATTCTAGTTTATAGGACAAAGGTATAGCCTCTTGATAAGGTGACAAAAAAACCACTCCATCACCAGTCCCTTCCTTAGAAGAGGCCCCATCGAAGAACATATTTCACACAAAAGTAGTTGGGGGAGGTATTTCACAAAAAGAAATGGGTTGCTTTCTGATTTCAAGAGGAGCTTCAGAAGCATCTGTGAACTGCAATATGCTGGATCCTAAGTCAGTGTTCAAAGAAAAAATAGGATGTTTGATGGGGTTTGCTTCATCATTGATGATGTACGTGAGTTGTGCTTCCCTATAAAGTCTCCTTTCTTCACCCCCGACACAGGAATGGTGGTGTATGAAAGGTCCATCTGCAAGGTTCACCCCAGTCTCTTTATACAAGATCTAGATAGGAGCATTCTGAACTTAGGGGCAACATCATCCACTACAATATCCATGACTATGATCTTCATCGAAAGCTGGAACAGGGACATGGCCAGGCCTTTGATAACCCTAAAGCACTTCACCTTCCTGGAATTGAAAGAATACAGGTCGTGGTAGGTTTTTTTGACTTCCAACCCGAGTTCTTCCATGACAATGTTAGGCATAATATTGTGGGATGCTCCTGAATATATTAAGTAGTTATGAAACACCTTATCATGGACACTCAATGAAGTGTATAAGGGAGGGGAGGAATCATCTCTATCTTCTACCAAAGGTCCTAATATGACAACTAGCTTTTCATCTTGCAAATTGACTGAGTCTGTGGGATGAGACGTCGGTTCAGACTGCAATAGTTTAGAGAGGCTCCTTTTGAAATCTTCAAGCTTGACCAGTTCTGAAAGGGGTACAGGGATTCTAAGTTTTTGGATTTCATGGTAAAAATTGAAAAAGGGAGAGGGCTTCAAAATTTCCTTCACTTCCGGGATGAGACATTTGACAACTGGTGGGGGTTTTGGTACCTCCTTTTCTATGCTGCTATCTGCCACACCTTTAGCAGGCTTCTCTTCTCTGGTAGGCTGATTAGGAACATCAGAATTTCCTTCTTTCTTCTTGGAATTGAGGCTATGTCTGTTTGTATTTTCCCCTTTTCTCAACTCATTTAATTGACTATCCATGAGAGACTCTTCATATGCAGTTTGGGTTAAATGAGGAAATGAGGAGGTTTCCCCAAGACAATGAATTTCAGGGTCAAGCCCTTCCTCCTCTCCTTCTTCGTCAGTAACAAGGTTATTTTGGAAAGGAGCCTCAAATTTCTGGTCATCTCTATCTCTGCTTTTTTTATCTCTTTGGATGGCCTGAGGGGCATTAGTAGGTCTCTTAAAGTTACCTCTTGTTGGAAGATTGGTTGTTGTCATTGATGTCAACCCTAGTCATGGGTTTTGGACTGCAAGATTGATGAAGGTATTTTGACATGAAGGAAAATGCACATGAAGATACAACACCCATGGATGGATAGTATACATCATGTTGTTTCTGGTGGTATGTGGCATGTCACGTGGATCCTCATGGTTGAGGAGAAATGAATTTTTGGAAGATGACAAAGTGAATTGTACATGTAGGCCCTAAAGATAATTAAAGAAAAGAATTACAAAATAAGAAAGTGTCAGGTCGGCCCTAATGTTAAAAGGAAGTGACATAAATGGTATAAATAAACATCATTATACAGTCATTTGAAAAAATTCAAATTTAAGAGGGAATAAGAAGTAAAAGAAGGCCGGATTTCAAGGGAGGATGAAGTCTTTTGGTGATGTGTTCTAAGGTATGTTAATTTCAGGTCATCTTACCATTTTTGCTATAAMTTTTTTTCTAGAACGATTCAGATGGGAAAATCGCTATGGTATTGAGAAGACATATCAAGGTACCTTTGGTAAAATTTTCAGCTCTTTATTCTCTACAATTACGGAGATACGCTCTGTGGAAGATAGGGTTTGTGACCAGTCCTGAAGCTAGTCAATAAACAGGTGTTCTGGGTAAAACAATCATAAATGATTCATACAGAATCCAAATGAAGTGGGAACACTTCCATTGGAAAGCGTACGAAATTTTGTTTCTTGTATGCGAGTTTCAGAATCATATGTTAAATATTGAGCTCGGGGCATGTTGTACAAGTTGGGTCTTCTAAACAGACAATAATTGAATAAAGTCTACCATTCTTTCTATAACCTCTTTTTGGGGAGGATTCAAGGAGTGAAAATTGGAGGAGTTTCAGAGAATAGATTGAGTAATATTGTATATGGGATCAGAGTACTCCAAGAATTGAATAATTTCAGAAATTGAAGAAGTCTCAGGAAGCATTATCAGGTTCTATGTGATGATTGGTTGATGGTGATGATTTAATGTAAAGTTTTAATATCTTTCATATATTCTTGGGTGGAAGGAAGGGGCAAGGATGGAGAGTTCAAATCTCTCTTGATATTGGAGGATTGTATCTTCCTCTGGGAGGTTTATCCCTCCCTTTACATTTGGAAGCTGTAGCTACCTTTGGAAGTCATTACTTCCCTTGAACAAAAACTATTGATTATTTCTCATATATTGTGCATGGTGTATTGGTGTAAATCTTATAATATTGTTCATTGCTCATTGGATATAATTGAATGGTTTAAGTATAAGTTGAAAAAGGTTTTTAAATTGTACTTGATACTGATTCACCCCCCTCTCAGTATCAACACCTCTATTATCAGTATTTGGGGGATTCCTATAGCTCTGCTTTCCTTCCAATTCGACCCTTTCCATTCTAGCAAAAAGAGACTTTAGTAGTTTGGTTACTTTATCCATTTGAGGGGGGGCAACAAAAGAACTAGAAGTTGAACCTTCAGACTTACCTTTTCTTCTGTCCCTATGAGCCTTACTCCTAATCTTATCAACTGCCAGTATATTAGATTCTACTTCAATGGCTGCATCTGTCATATGATCCAAGGAGGTAGCTCTTTTTTCTCTCAACAGTAGGCAAAAATCAGGGTTGAAAGCACTAGCACAAGTCATTTTAGCAGAGGTTTTTGTGGGTTTAACCTTAGCCAGAATGTTTTTATACAACTTATTAAATCTCTTCGAGAAGTTTGAAACAAATTCCCCTTCTTCTCTTTTAAGTGCTCCAAATTCTGTAATATAATAAAGGAGATATTTTTTATTCCCCCAATTCCTTAAGAATGAATCATCCAGAGCTACAATCGGGTCAATAGATCTAGGAGGAAAGTCCTTAAACCAATCCCTAGCATCACCATCCAGGCTCTGTAGAAAAAATCTCATCCACACATCTTCATTTTTGATGGCCTGAATTTCAACAAATCTATAAAAGGATGCAAGGTTCTCTTTTGCAGTCACGTCTCCCTCTCCTATGAACTGGGGCATGCGCTTAAGGTAGTCTGTGGCTGGGAGAGCATTCATAGGCTGAGGTAAAACTAGAGGGGCGTATCTAGCAGCCAATATCTCAGCCATCCTGTTTCTACGAGGATTATCACCCTCCATTTGGACACGAACTGGAGGAGAACCGGGAGGAGATGGCGTTCAGACAGTGGAGATTGGAGGTGTGCTTCTGGAAGAAAAAGGAAATAATAGAGGATTTGGAGAAAAATCCACAGGGCTTGAGGGAACAGAGGTTTCCCTCTCTATCAAAGAAACAACTATAATAGGAGGAGGAATAGTGAAACTGGGAGAGGGGAAATCAACAAGAAATCTCCCAAAATTTAAACTTCTAGAAGCTCCAACAAATGGTGTAATAGGAAAATGAGAAAAAACTACTGGAGTTGCTATAGGAGGATAGTGAAAATCATCAAAAATAATTATTTCAGCAGCATAAGTGCCTTCTTGAAGGGTCGACCGTCTTCTGATATTTTTCTTTGGGTCAACTTTAGGTGTCACTAAAGGCAACTATGGAGTGGACCTCGCGTGTCACTAAAACCATGGAGTTGTAACAATGGAGTCACCAGGTGCACAGTTGCAATATTCAATGTTCTGATGCACCTTAAGAATCAGTAATCTTTGTCATTCAATCCCAGGGAAAATGTTCAATTCGTCCCCGACAACGGCACCATAAATGTTAGCACTAGAAGTCACCTATGGATTGCGTAGAAGGTAAGACCAATACCCATCATATTTTTATGGCATGAGTTGGTTTTTAGAGAGGTCAAATGGGCGTGGACTCGAGATGATATCATTTTAACTCAGAAAAACTGGACCAACATGCATAAGAAATTGAGTTATGGAATCAAATTCAGTCAATAGGTTGGAGTAAGGGTGTGTAGAGGGAAGACTTGAGGAGAGGGTAGAGGTCTGCTATGGACATCTGTCCTTCCAATAGCCTAAGGATGGAAAAACTTAAACACAAGATCATATTGAATTCAAATCTCAAAGAAACTAAAAGGAATTATAACAACACTAT
The DNA here is from genome assembly GCA_009831015.1 of Picea engelmannii. Lineage (NCBI taxonomy): Eukaryota > Viridiplantae > Streptophyta > Pinopsida > Pinales > Pinaceae > Picea > Picea engelmannii. Next base: position 337,655 of record ML785488.1, read on the forward strand.
GATCAAACATTCATCATAATATAATCACAATAATTAATGTGAATCAGTCACTCATGAACTCTTTCAATATCATAGGGAAACAAGAGGGAGAAAGATAGATGACTTTCATTAAACAATAAATCTAAGACTACAACGCATAACTAGAGAACCAAAAGCTTCATTTAAAACTTTACAATACGAGAGCTTTGCTCTACCATCCACCATAATAAAATATCACAACTGAGTATTTATACTCAGAACAATTTTCCACCATGAGAGATGTGACCTAGCTATTACATTCAAAACTTTGCATCTTCATCTTCATTTGTCAGTTTGCACTTGCATTCTTATGTTAGATGTGATCTCAGATCAGTATGGGCTTTGCAGGAGAATTCGTTGACAGGGGAACTCTCGGCTGACACTCTGCTTACACGGTCATCTTTCCATCCTTTCCATTTATGGGGTGATATGAGGTTTCAACAACCTCCCCCATTTCAATGAACTACTTTCATTGGGATTGGGATGGATCCTAACACCCATGAATGCTCCAGGAGATGTTGACGACTCCTACAAGTCAATCCCAATGCCTTGAAACCACGTAGATCTTCCCCTGTGAAAATACGGGCGCCCTCGACTTCTGGAGTGGCTCCTCTCCATCGCTTCATGTGACCTCGAGTCATGACCTGGGGCTTATTTTTTGTGAAATTTTGGGACTTCGCATTTTGGGAATATTCACTCCACTTGATTCCAAATATCCTGATACTTGAACTTGCAAAATGTCCCATCCAGATCAATGATCGGACCTACTTCGAATTTGACGGCCACGATCGTTTCCCCAAATAACCTTAGTCGCTAGTCGCCTAATAGGTGCATGCCCTTATTTATATCCCTACTTTCCATATGATTGTGGGTAGTGACCACAAGCCCAATTCCCAGGTGATTCACGATTTCACGTTTCGTGACTTCGTGTTGTGCTCCATGCTCAAACCTTCGAGTCACGAAATCGAATTTCTTGGAGCATGTGCCACATGTCCCTACTGGATCAGATGACCTAGGTGAATATCAACATTTTTGGACTCGGGAAATCTGCACACTCCTTACTTCAGTTTTCCTGAAATGACTTTCTCCATGGTTCGGATCTGGTGCCACGTGTTCTGCTGGATCAGACGACTCCTGCTGATTTTGGGTTTCGGGGATTCATATATTTTACAAAAAAATTCAACAACGTTCTAAAATCTAGATTCCCACGTTATAATTTACCATTGATCTCTGATCTTCGAAATGAAATTTCCTCCGCCAAACTGAACTTGCTCGCTCGCTTCATTCAAGTCCATATCAAACCACTCTAAGTGTCGCGCTTGTGCTTATGGCTGTGGCCTCTATAAAAAAACACTTGGATGACTGACTGAGGGCTTAGGAGGGTAAACGGATCATTGATAGAGACAAGGAGAGAGAAGTGATCAACCTCAGAGAAAACATAAAGGCTTAGAGCCGACACCTCTAAGGTAGGCAAAAGAAGAAAACTATAAGCCAAAAGGAAAAAACCTTAATATTGGGTCTGCAAAAGGAGGAGAGACAGGAAAAATTACAGACTTAGGGAAAAACCACAGATTCACAAGACTCTAAGAATTTTATGCAATAACACGTCTCACATGAGTTAGTACAAAAACATCCACAACAATATAAATTCCATCAACCATTCCAGTAAAAGTACCAAATGCTTATGAGAAATTGGTAAAGTCAATGGAGGACATGAACCTGCAAGGGGAATAAATCAAAAGATTTCAAGAAGAGGTAGAAAACCTCCAGAATCTGAAATCCATGTTCTTGGCCAGTTGCAACACAAATCACAAAGAATCACTCAAGAAATATAGAAGCTGCAGAAGGAGACTGTCATGGCCAAGACACTGTCCAAAGACAAGGAAAACATTTGGATGGACATCAACAAGTCAATGGTAGAGATATGGCCACTCATACGTATTTGAACAACATGAAGTGGTACAAAGAGCTAGACAAGCAACTGACAAGATAAGGGAAGAATTGGGAGAAAGGCCCACATAGGCCACTGAAATCGTCATGTTCTTAAACTCCAAAACCAAAGAAGAGCTAGAGGAATTGGAAATTGAAGAAAAGACATAGACCATCCTTTAGGTCAGGAAGGTTTTGACCAAGAAAGGATTAATGTTGCAACTAGAGGAGAAAGCTCTAACAACAAACATTGGAGTGCAACTATTTTTCAGTAAGGTCGACACACTGCACAAGAAGTGACTTCTAGGACTACTAGTGATAAACGATAAGCTTATTACTCTGTCAGAATACAAGAAGAATATCTTCATAGTAGGAAAAGATGGTTCTAAATTTGTAGGAATACAAGGGAGCATTACTGGCAAGGATTTCTTAGAAACTTTATAGTTGGACCTGAGCATCCAACATGAGATAAAATACAGTTTCATCACAACACCTACTTTCACCAAGTACACATAGATGGATGAAACATACAAAAGGTTACTCAAGGTTTCCATACCCAGTCAAAAGAGGTGGGATGACCTATGTTATTTACTTGAGTAAAGGTGACGTGGATTTTTGAGTCAGCTTGAGGAAGACAGTCAAGTCAAAGTGATGAATCACCAACTACTTCCCTCAAAATCAGCACCAGGGATTTAAATAGATCATCAACATTCCTATTATTTTGTAATTTGTAATCTAGTTAGTTAGATTTTTTCTCCGCAATATCCTAGTCATTAATGACATGATCATATGTAACTGTTTTATAAATACTTCTTACTGCGAAGTATTTAGGGTTTATTTTTGCGTCAAAGGAGGTATTTGTGTAATATTTTAAAAAGGATCGACCAGTAATAAAAAAGCTATTCACAGGATTCTTGTGTTTGAACGTTGGTGATTTTTGTATTTCTCTGTTAATGTTTATCGTTCTCTGTAATCATTATGTTTGTTGTTTCTAATCATTAAAAGGAAGTTAATGAACATAATTTGTCTCGTGCACTTTGTTTTTGGTCTTTTAGTGATCTACATGTTATTCATTTGATATTAAGTAAAGAAATTCTTAACTGCTTCTTTGCTTGGTTGATTTTCTCATCTGTTATGTCTTTTCATCCCATTTAATTCTAATAGATCCAACGTTCTCATTATCTCGCTCTGTGAAGGAACCTTATAAAAACTGTATCAGATTCTAATCTTTAAAGCAGACCCCATAACCCAATGGAGGTATAATGCAATCTTTCAACCAAATATTTATAAACAAACAAAAAAACTCAGAATATTTTTAACTAGCCTAATATCTAAAACCCAAACAGATGTAAATCCTACAGAGAGATCCCTCTTTGAAACTGGCAGGGCTAGATCCTAGTTTCAAAAGTGGTTTTGGTGAGTTATCTGTGTCAATTTCTTCTACCCTTGACAACCTCTGGGAATTACAGAGTGCTAACATAGTGGCGACCATACTAGGGGTCTGAACAAAGTTTTCCACCTTTACGAATTCTCTTCCCTAGATAAAGAAAACTTTATTTCTGAACAATTAAAGATCTAACTTTCAAGAGATAAATGTTCAGAGGTTTTTGAAATTTGTACATATTAAATTAGATTTCTTAAATTTTAAGTTCTGGCTCCAAAAATAATTCACAGTAGATCCCACCTTGATCGAGAACCTACAACAATAGTAGATAATCTAGAATAATTAATCAGAAAAAGAAATACAGTATAAGGTCAAGGAAGAAACCATCCTCTCCAAAGGGTCACTTCCCTTCCAGAGAATCTTGTCACAATCCAGGACATCGAGTTTGATATACCTTTTGAGAAGAGCCTTTTCAAAACCAAATATGATATCTTTGTGAATGAAATAGTACTAGATCAAAACATCCTCCAACCTAGAACCCCTGAAATATTCTCTCCTGGAACATATTTGATCAACGGATCCTTCAAGAGTTTGAGAAACTACAATATCTAGCATCAAATCTTGACCAAGCCTTGTATAAATCCCATTTTCAACAGTTTGTTGAGATTTCTACTATTTCTATTGCTGTAGCTTCTATCAATCCTCAGGCATCTCAGTCTATACCTCCCAAGCCTGCTTCCTCCATGTCTTCTGTCACTTCTCGACGAATTATACAAATTGTCATCCATCCTCCTCCACCAATAATGACAATGATATATGCTCCCCTGGTGTTAGCTGCTCCTTTACATAACATGCCCCATGACTATCAAACTAGGATTCCCTATTTTGATGGCACTGGAACTTTTAATGCACAACAACATGTGGATAAAATGAATGAATTTTTTGATTTACAGGAAGTTGATGAGGCAGATGTTCAAATGAGACTCTTTTCACAAAGTTTAACCGGTGATGTTAAGAAATGGTTTAAAGCATTACCTGCTACTAGCATATATGATATTGTTGCTTTTCACTAAACTTTCCTCAATAGGTGGGAGTTAAAGAAAAATCCTCTCCAAATTTTATCTGAATATGAAAATATCAGGAGAAACCAAGGGGAAACTGTACAAGACTATTGCACTCGTTTCAACAATATCTATAATGAAATTCCTGCTGACATTAAACCTCCTCAAGGTATGGCCTTGATCAAGTTCCCCGATGGATTTGATCCTAACATGTCCTACCAATTGAGAGAAAGAAACTCTGCCACTTTGGAAGATATGTGATTCAAAAATGATAGGTTTTACTGACAAATTGCAAGTTAAGTTTAATGTATTTTATGCATCAGATCGATAAGAATGCGAAACACATGAAACTCTATAACTTGTTGTGGAATAATAATTATGACTTTTACTTGATTCTCATTAATGATTAAAGAGTTCATCCATTATAAACCATGCTGCAAAATAAGATAAGATAACAACAAACAAGAAAGAGAAGTAGACACAAGAACTTGTTAACGAAGTTCACCAATCTTTGGATACGTCTTTGGGCCTTCTTCCAAGTGGAGGACCTCTTTATTACTCTTCAAATGCTCAAGTTATCTTTACATTGGCTCTTTGATGTTACAAAACATGCTTCAGATTTGTTGTGCAAGACCTTCTTTCTCAGATACATACATGCCTCATCAAACTCCTCTAAAAAACATGACAAAAATGCCTTTCAAAACATGAGAAATTGCCAAATTATACAAGTTTCTCCTCAAAATCCCTACATCACAAAGTTACCCCTCAAGCTCAAAAAGCCTGGTTTATATAGTTTTTAGGCTCAACAATAAAATCCCAAGTTCTCCCGGAGATCTGGCCTCTTTTTGGGATCAATACCCCTTCAAATGGCCAAAATATCCTCAAAAACCCAATTTTGGTCCAAAAATATCTTATTACAGGCTTAAATCAATTAAGAATTGAATAAACAAGGGAAAAAACCCATTTTTTAGCATAAATATGGGCTAAAGTCCCCCAAATCAGGCGCGTACCCCCTATTACTGGTCATATGGGTACTACAGTGGCCAAGCGCCAACCCTTTGGGTTGCGCACTGACCCCTAACCCTTGAACTCCGGTCATAGGCTGCAATATAATGGGACTGCGCCCCTCAAATTATGCCTAACACACGGTTATAACCCCCGTATCATAAGCGAGAGGGTGTTGGAAACTCATGCCTGGGTGGTTACACATAGGTCTGCGCCCCTTTTACATCATCGTCACACGCCATAATATAACCATGGGTTGGGGCTTAGCCCCATCCCTTTTCCACCCCACATAACATTACATTGCATTTCAAATAAATTTAATATGGCATTCTATAATAAGTAACAATTATGGCATGTTGGTAATAGGACTCTCCCAAAGAGCTTCCTCCTATCAGCAGGTCGCGGTTTCCATTCTCTTGAGTTACCAATTTTTTTAACAAAAACCACCAACCAACGACGGAGTGCCACGTGGCAGCCCATGCCTGGGCCACGTGGCACCTCCACCTTAACTTAAACATATGCCACGTGTCCGGTAGCTATTGGTCCATGCCTGCAACACCTGCCCAATAACATGTCGCCACATGTCTATGCCACGTCAGCATAATGAAGTAGCTTGGTGATGTCATGCTGACGTCAACATAGACTTTTTTCCAGTTTGACCTTTGACATTTTAGCTGTTTGAGAATCTGATCAGAGTGTGATAACTATCACATACGGAGCCCATTCAAGAAAGTAAATATATAGCTGGAATCAACGCGACGAGACGGACACAATGAAATTGGTTTCATTCAATTCCGAAAACTTTCATTTTTTAGCATTTTCTGGACCTGGGGAGCCTCCTGGATCATTCCTCCCAACTTGGAAGCTTTTGGACCACCAAAAGTCTTCTTTTACTCAGGTAAGAAGTGAGGGTACTGCCTCCCCACTTGTCCTATATTATCCATCCTTTCTGCTGGGACAATGATCACCTGACTAATCACAACAAACATGAAAACTGAGATAACATTGTTTACCAAAGTAACCATCCCATCAATTGCACAATCATCTACATTCTTTGTCGCAGTTAGCAACCATACACCATTGAATAGCAGAAAAATAATCAACAATACTAGACATGCTAATGAGAATGAAACAACATGCTTCCCCTTCTGAGCAGGGACAATAAACAAAGTATGCAACTGAACCTCATGTTGTACTTCTTGTGATAGTTCATGATTGTTCGAAACATACTGAACCATCTCATGTTTAGAATCACTAACTTCTTGTTTTTTTACCATTCTTTTTAACTTCCTTGTAGCTGCAAAAGAACTGTCAGTTTTCATGCGATGAGCACGAACAATGTACTCTTTCCCATCTTTCTTGAAGCAATATTTATTTTCCTCTTTGTAGAATATGGCTTTTCTATCATAAAGGTATGGGCTTCCCAGGACAATTCCACATATGTACAGTGGCACTATATCAAGCTCTACTTCATCAACATAATTAGAAGTGATTGCAAACTTAATTTTACATTTCTTGGTTACCTGCAAATTATTATCTCCACATATCCATCCCAATGGATATGGTATAGGATGTGGCTTAGTTTCAAGTCCCAAGTTATTTACAACCTCTTCACTGATTAGATTGGCTTGTGATCCACTGTCTACAAGAGTATCAACTTTAACATTATTTTTTATGACCCTTATGTGGAAAATTTCACTCCTTTTACACTCATCATTTACAACATCTGAATTAGAAGAGATAGTACTTGCAACCGAATTTATACCTCAGATTCCCATTGCTACAACTTTTGTCTCATCACCGGAGTCTGATCCAAGATCCACTTAAACTGTCACAGTTGTGGTATTCTTTTTTCCTTGTTGGCATACTTCTTTGGCTTCAACTCAGGATGTAAGATCCAACAATGATCTTCATCATGGCCTACCTTCTTACAATGCTTGCAAGTAGGCTTCTCCTTTCTTGTTGTGGCTATCTTCTTCTCTTTCTCTTTTCTTTTCCTTGAATCCTTTCTTTGCCAAGTATCTGTAGAAAAACTATCACCAACATTCCATTTATTTGATTCAATGTGAATGGTTTGTACACATACTTCATCAAAGTTAGAAGGATTTAGCATAAGAATAGTGTACTTGAGATAAGAATGTAAACCACCAATATATTTTAGGAGTGTCTCTTGTGTATGTAAAAGAATACCCAAATTTAATGCTTTCTTATGAAATATTTGAGCATATTCTTGTACACTTTGATTCTTAACTTGTCTTAAAATTTGCAAATTCATCATTTCTTGTTGCATGTATGCTAATGGATAAAACTATTGCTTCAATGCAATAACAAAATCATTTCAGGAAGAGATTGTTTTACCACTTTTCTTGAGATCATTTTTAGTTTTGCTTTCCCACCATATGAGAGTTTTGCCTCCCAGTTTGAGACTAGAAAGTTGGATCTTTGTTTCATCTTCGACAATCCTTTGTATCCTACAATAGAATTCAAGCTGTCTAATCCAATTATCTAGCTTTTTTGCATCTAATTCACCATCATAAGTGGGTAAATTAAAATTTACATCTAACTTTAATAAAGGCATATCAAAGGAATGATGAGTTTTTTTAGGTTTCTTATCCTTGGAGGGATGTACACTTGCTTCACTTGTGGATGACAAGGATGAAGGAGAATAAGGTTCTGAAGGTCCACCACTCCAACTCCTCCTTCTGCTCTTACTGAATATTCACCTTCTTCAACCTTTGGATTTCTTCGTTGTCCTCTTTCATGGGAAAGTTCCTCTACCACGACTTTCATCAATTGAAATGCCTCAAATAAATCGTCCTCGGATGCAAAAGGACCTAGTTTTTGCAGTGAAGACATCTCTTGTTTATGCGGTCTCCTTTGAATCTCTGAATTAAGAGCTTCAAGTTGGCCTTCTCCTCGCTTGAGTTTGGCTCTAGTGAGCATCCAATGCTTGCAATTCCTGTCAAACCTTCAAAACCAAATGCTCTGATACCATAAAATTGATCCAAAAATGATAGGTTTTACTGACAAATTGCAAGTTAAGTTTAATGTATTTTATGCATCGGATTGATAAGAATGCGAAACACATGAAACTCTATAACTTGTTGCGGAATAATAATTATGAATTTTACTTGATACTCATTAATGATTAAAGAGTTCAGCCATTATAAACCATGCTGCAAAATAAGAGAAGATAACATTAAACAAGAAAGAGAAGTATACACAAGAACTTGTTAACGGAGTTCACCAATCTTTGGCTATGTCTCCGGGCCCGCTTCCAAGTGGAGGACCTTTTTATTGCTCTTCAAATGCTCAAGTTATCTTTACATTGGCTCTTTGTTGTTACAAAACACACTTCAGATCTGTTGTGCAATACCTCCTTGCTAAGATACCTACATGCTTCATCAAACTCCTCTCAAAAACATGACAAAAATGCCTCTCAAAACATGAGAAATGACCAAAATATACAAGTTGCTCCTCAAAATCCTTGCATCACAAAGTTACCCCTCAAGCTAAAAAATGATGGTTTATATAGTTTTTAGGCTCAACAATAAAAACACAACTTCTCTTGAAGATCTGGCCTCTTTTTGGGATCAAATCCCCCTTCAAATGGCCAAAATATCCTCAAAAAACCAATTATGGTCCAAAAATATCTTATTACAGGCATAAATCAATTAAGAATTGAATAAACAAGGGTAAAAACCCACTTTTTAGAATAAATATGGGCTAAATCCCCCCAAATCATCTGCGCGCCCCATATTACTGGTTATATGGGTACTAAGGTGGCCAAGATCCAACCCTTTGGGTTGTGCGTTGGCCCCTAACCATTGAACTCCGGTTACATGTTGCAATATAATGGGATCGTTCCCCTGAAATTATGCCTAACACCGGTTATAGCCCCCGTATCATAAGGTGGAGGGTGCTGGAAAATCACGCCCGGGTTTTGATACATAGGTCCACACCCCTTTTACATCATGGTCACACACCATAATATAACCATGGGCCGGGGCTTAGCCCCAACCCTTTTCTGCCCCACATAACATTACACTGCATTTCAAATACATTTAATATGACATTCTATTATAAGTAACAATTGTGGCACGTTGGTAATAAGACTCTCCTAAAGCGCTTCCTCCTACCAGTAGGTCACGGGTTCCATTGTTGTGATTTGCCAAATATTTTAACATAAACCACCAACCAATGACGGGGTGCCACATGGCATCCCACGCCTAGGCCACGTGGCACCTCCACCTTAACTTAAACATATGCCACGTGTCCGGTAGCTATTGGGCCACGCCTGCAACACCTGCCCAGTCACATGCCACCACTTGTCTCTACCACGTCAACATAATGAAGTAGCTTGGTGATGTCATGCTAACATCATCATTAACGTTTTGCCAGTTTGACCTTTGACTTTTTAGCTGTTTGAGAATCTGATAAGAGTGCGATAAATCTCACATATAGAGCCCGTTTGAGAAAGTAAATATATGGACGGAATCAACGCGACGAGCATATCGCAATGGAATTGGTTTCATTCAATTCCGAAAACTTTCATTTTTTAGCATTTTCTGGACTTAGGGAGCCTGCTGGATCAATATGCAGAATAGTGTTGTAAGTGTTAATCCCTAATATTGGCTGATTACCCCTTAATTGGGGCATATTACATTAGTAATGATTTTTTATTTATGTTGACTTTATTCCATTAGTTGTAATTATACCTCCTAGTCTCCTATATATACCAAGGAGACATTTTCATTTGGAGTCATCTTGTACTTGAATATTTATGTGGGGTAAAAGGAGGTTGCCCTCTCGAAGAGGCTTGTTATCTGAAATTATCTCTTTTTCAAGGCATTGATTACTTATTTTGAGGTTTTTCTATGCTATATTGATATTTGGTTCTTAACATATGGTATTAGAGCTCAAGGTCTTGGGGTTTCGTTGCTACATTTGAGACACCTTGGAATTTTCGCTATAACTTGTTTTCTACAATGTTTCAGAAGAAACAGCTTGGAGTATATTTAGTAGACGGATCAAGGTATGTTGGGTTAAAATTTCAGCTCCTGAGGCCTTATACTTTCGGAGATACAGCCTGTGAAAGATAGGGTTCTGGAATCATCCTGAACTGAGTCATTGTGGAATTTTCGCTATAAATTTTTTTCTGTAATGTTTCAGACCCTAAAATCCAAAGGATATTCACATAAATTAATTAGGTATCTTTGGTAAAACTTTTAGCTTCTGTGTAATCTTACATTTGTAGATACACCCTTTGGAAGATAGGGTATCTGACTAGTCCTATTGACTAGTCTCAAGAAGGTGTTCCAGGTAAAACAATCATAACTTCTTCCTAGAGTATCCAAATTAAGTGAGACTAGTTTCATTGGATAGTGGACAGTTTGTAGTATTTTTGGTACAAGTTTAAGAATTTTATATCAATTATTTTGTGCGGGGCATGCTATACAGGTGAGATCTACTGGAAAGGCAAAAAATCAACAAGTTGTGGGGAAGTTACTGTAAATTCCACTTGGCACATCCAATTTTGATTAGACCTATGGCATGGCAGAGAAGAAATATTAGAGAACTACATAAAATAAAGTTTCATACCCAAAAGGGCCGAAACTTGGGAGATACAACGGAACAAATATTGTCTAGCAGAACCACCTCAAAATCAAGGTTCAAAAGTGATACTTGGCCAACATGCCACCCAAAAAGGGAACTTCTACACCAAATAAGCCTCCAGAAAGTCTTACTTGGACTCTTGATAAAGGTGAAGAAATGCGTAGGGACATAAATGATTTACAAAATAATATAGTAACAAAATATTGACTAAAAGAGATGGAAGCTAAGTTGGAGGCAATAAATACTAAGATGGATGGTTTAAAAGAGGAGATCATGGAAGTATTGAAAATTTTTGTAACAGAGAAGACACCTGAAAGTGAAAATGCATCCCATGAAATTCATGATGAGGACACAAGGAAGGTGAGTCAAGAATGCAGAAACTCCAACTTTGGGTTGAAGACCAACCATGTTCCTAAGATCGATATGAGGAAGTTTGATGGAAAGGACCCAATCACATGGATACTTCAGATGGAGCAATTCTTTGATCTACATAATGTGCCACATACATAAAAGGTACAAGTTGCTTCTTTAAATTTAGAACCCAATCAATTTGTATGGTATCGATGGCTTTGTTCTCGCAAATCACTCGTCACTTGGACAATTTTCATGGAAGAAATGATAGAACACTATGAGGATACAAGAGGCAATACCTTCTTTAGCCAATTGATAAATCTCAAGAAAAAGGGTTCAGTTATCAAGCACATTGAGAACTTCCAAAGATTGAATATAAAGGTAACAAATATTCCAGATGAGCACTTGATTAATGTATTCATAGGAACTTTAAAGGATAACATTCAACATGAGGTTCACCTTTGGGAACCCAAATCATTGGAGAATGCATTTAAGGTGGCAAGAAATGATGAAAGTAAAAATATGGCTATGGTTACTAGAAGGACCAATCCTAACATCTATAGAGAGAACAACGATCCTTCTTCTAAATCACCTCAACCTACAAGGTTTACACCTCAACAATTGGAGGAAAGAAAAGCAAAAGGTTTATGCTTTAATTGTGACAACAAGTACAATAAGGGACATAAGTGTGGTGAGAAAAACTTATTCTACATAGATTGTGAAGAGGAAGAAGAACAAGAACAAGAACAAGAAACATCTCAAGATGAAAACGTAGAAGAAATTTCGTCTGAAGAGTTGACTCACTATTAAATTTGAACGTTTTTGTGACGAAGTAGAGACAAATTTTCGTCGGCATAGAGTCGTTTTTGCGACCAAGATAAATTTTTTTTTCGTCAGAATTCATTCGTCGGTCTAGTGACCAGAAAAAGAAGCCTATTCACAATAGGAAAAATTTCGGCTAGCGACGAATGTTAGTCGGTCAAACGACTAATATTAGTCGCAAGAGTGACCAAAACAACCCTGGCAAACTTAGTCAATAAACCACTATGAGTTGCTAGAACGACGAATATTAGTCGCTAGAGCGACCAAACCATCAGTTAAAAAGGTCAAAAGAAGGAGGATCAGTTAGTCACTAGAACAAACATGTTGGTCTCTCTAGCGACTAACGTTGATGTTTGCGACCAATTGGCAATACTAGCGACGAACATGTTCGTCTCTCTAGTGACTAACACGTTGATGTTTGTGACCAATTGGAAATACTAGCGACGAACAGGTTGGTTGCTCTAGTGACTAACACGTTCGTCCCTCTAGCAACTAACACGTTGATGTTTGCGACCAATTGGCAATACTAGCGACGAACAGGTTAGTCTCTAAAGCGACCAATATTGGGTTTTTTTTAAAAAAAAAATTAAGCCATTCACACATGATCTATGCAAATCTGACCTACATGAGCATTCTTTAATAGAAAAAATGAAATGGTCCATGACTATAACAAACAATTAAAAAATTGCAATGCAACTATCTATATGCCTAGGTTTCTTTTGATTTTTCAAATTAAAATGAAATGAATTGCAAGAAAAGAAACCTATAGATGTAAACAACCATTGAAATGCAAATTTGCAACCTATTTGCAGAGAACAAACAAAGAGTCAAACCCTCAAAAAAACTCTTGAAGGAAAGGTAGTAAAACCATAGGGGGGTTTGTTCCTCAATCCTTTGGATTTTTAAGGGTTTTAATCCAAACCTACAAACTAAAATCTAACTAATCATCCACATTCCCTAAATATAAACCTAGTAGACAGACGAAAGCGATAAAAACTAGAAAAAATAATTTTCTTAACCCCTACAGAAAGTTACCTCAAAAAGTGTGTTGGCCCATGACGAAAGGTACCATGTTTCCTACATTGAAAAACAAAGGTGCTAGACCTTGTTGATGCATTGGTCAATGAACTTGTTGACCCCAATAAGTGTGATGGTCTCTAGGGGGTCTCTTGCACCTGGGAGATCAACTCTGTGAGATTCCTTTGTGGTTTCCAACCCTTGTCACTTGAAAACAAAACACATAAAGCTAAAAGAAGTAAGAAAAACCTAAAAAACTCATAAAAAACAAATAAAATCATTTACCACACACCCATAATTAAGGATATTGAGATTGGCTCATATCCCTAGTGGAGTCACCACTCTATTGGTGCAAATGTACAAACAGAGTGAGAAACTTTGCAAACCTTGTGGTTGCTACAAGATTACAGACGAATGAGTTAGAAAACTAAAAACCCTATATTTCAATGAACTAATTTATTCTCTAGGCTATGTTATTCCTATATATGGAAGTAAAATGCAACAAAAAAATAAAAGACAAGAACAACTATTTAATCAAAGAATAAATGAATCCATTACCCAAATGGTAGACTTCACAATATCACTGGTGGAGAGATCTTGAAGGTGTTTATATTCTATTGGCCTCTCCTTCAGAAGGTTCTTTGATTTCCTAGAGTGTGTGGTTGTAGTTTCTCTTTCCTTTGGCTATAGATGGATGCAATAGTGTGCTCCTCAAGAAACTAGGGTTTCATTGGTAAAGGGACAAACCTAGGGAAAAAATCCACAACGAGGGAAAATGAGAGAAAGAGGAATGAAAGAGTGATAATGAAATGGGGGGAGACCTCTCCTTGTTTTATAGGAAAATAATCGAATTTCTCTCATATTTTTTCTTTTCTAAATTAAAAATAGGAGGGAAAGTCATAAAAAGGGTTTATGACTTAATTAAGTGGGATTAACTTTAGGGAAATGGTTCCTAAAGTTAATTAAAGGGGATATTTATGGCTTTATGAGTGAAATTAACTTTAGGAAAATGGTTCCCAAAGTTAATTAAATGGGATATGGTGTAAAAGTCATGATACCCATACTATTGTTGGAGTATTTCAATACAGATAGAATTTTGTTCTAGATGGACCATTTTTACGTGATAACAATCATTGCCTTGCAATATGCATTATGCCCCTTCTCATCATCTCAATGATGTTTCTACTTTGATGTCATTCACCACTCATTCTACATTTGTTGGGTTCTCTTTGGTCCACTGATACCCAATGCCTCTTACAAACCATACTTTGTCTTATCTCATTCGAATGCATTTGCATTCATGTGGTGACCTCCAAGGTGATGTTATCATTGATGCATCCTCCATGTCGACATCTTATCAATACATTGAATTCTCCTTTTAG
>ML785488.1:400197-439671 GCA_009831015.1 Picea engelmannii
CCCCCTCGAAGAGGCTTATTATCTGAAATTATCTCTTTTTCAAGGCGTTGAGTACTTATTCTGAGGTTTTTCTATGTTATATTGATATTTGGTTCTTAACAATAAGTGTTGATGCAAATCTGTTCGCTAGGAGAGCCAGACAAAGAATTGAAAGGAGAGTTACAATTAAGAAAGAACCTTCCACTTCTACCTCAAATGCCAGAATTGTTTCTTTAGTTAGAACTATGGGGAGATTAACGGAAAGACTAGAAATCAGTGACATAAACCCACCTAGAGAGAATCAACTTGGTACTCAGATTCGAAATCCCAATTTTAGAAGAAATCCTACCCAGATCAAACAAAGAAAACCCAGAGATCAAAGGGAACATAGAGGTCCTGATCAACAGATTAGGCCACCTCTTCAGGAAAACTATGCTGATGAAGGGGAAGAGATAATTGAGGAGTTAGATGACATTCACATAAATCTTATGGGGGTTAATGACAACGATTCCATTTTTATCACTTAGGAAGAACATTAACTTTTTCTCCTTTCACAGACCGAAGTAGATGAGGAATATTCAGAACAACAAGCCTTCGAGAATGCAATAATGGAAGTCCATAGACAATACAACTTAAGGAGTAAAAAGTGTAACGAAAACCCAACTAAGAAATATTCTGAAACCAAGAAAACCTTTGATGTTGTTGCTAAGAAAGTTCCTGAAAAGAAAAACTCAAAAGTTCCTTCCAGAAAGTTTCCTGACTCCTTACCAAGAACAACTCAAACTTAGGTTGCTTCCACAATTCAGCCTCCTACTACTGCACAGAAAAATGTGACTGATAAATCATATTTTCAGAGTCAAAGCAGATCTTCTACCACATTCAATCTGGAAAGTGAATTGGCCAAACTTAAAATACCTATTCCTTTGATAGAACTAATGAACAAAAATGATTACGGATCACAAGTAATCAAAGAATTGAACATAGAACCAGGGGTATGTACAGACACTGTGAACGTTGTTGATGATAAACCAGAATTGTTGTTTGGTCATGAGGTAGAGGGACAAACTAACAATGGTGTTGTTCCTCCTTTTTACATCATTTTGAATATTCATGATAAAATGTTGCACAATGCCATGATGGATTCTGGTGCTTCTCACAATATTATGCCCAAGGTTGTGATGGAGAAACTCGGGCTTGATATCACCATGCCTTACAAGGATTTATACTCTTTTGATTCAAGCAAAGTCAAATGCATAGGTTTGATCAAAGACTTGTGTATTACCTTGGCACAAATCCCAACTAAAAGAATGGTAATGGATATTGTTGTTGCATATATTCCTCCAAAATATGGCATGTTATTATCTTGATCATGGGGTTCCAAGCTAAAGGGTACCTTACATCTAGACATGTCTTATGCCACCATTCTTGTATTTGGGAAACAAAGAAGATTGGATAGGGAGACTCTGATGAAATACATGGTCAACAGTCAAGAGAATCCCCATAACTATCCTTTGTGCTCTGTTCATTCTGATATGGACTCCTTCATTTTGTATAATGATGGTGACATGGATAGCCAAATTGCACAATTTGAAGATGATGTGTGTAACCTGGAGGAAAGTAAATAAATTCCCGAGGAAAGTAAATATATCCCTGAGGAAAGTAAAACAGTGACAATACAATTTGATGAACCAACAGAACCTCTTCAGAGTTTATATTTCGATGGAGATGTTGACAAATAAGGATCTGGAGCTGGGGTGTGGGTGCATAATCCAAGAGCAAGGTATTCAGAAAACCATTCTTATAAATTAAATTTTCAGTGCATCCATAACATAGTTGAGTATGAAGCATTGATGCTTGGCTTGAAATTGTTGAAGAAGCTTGGTGCCAAAAGAATTGCGGTAAGAGGTGATTCTGAACTTATCATTAAGCAGATCAAAGGTGAGTATTCTGCCAAACACCCTAGACTAAGATCTTATAGAAATGTTGTTTTATATTTTTTACAATGTTTTACTGAATACGAATTGCAAGTGATTCCTAGAGGTCAAAATATACTTGCTGCTGGACTAGCTACTTCAGCAGCCACCTGAAAATACCGTTTCACCCAAATCGCCAATACACAGTGGAGGTGAAATGCAAACCTACTGTCCCAGACAATATCATGTACTGGAAAGTGTTTGGTAATGATGAACATATTGATGATTTCCGGTAGTCTAAAAATGAATTTGAGAGTGCAAACATTGATGTAGATAGTGATAATGATATCGTAAATAAATTAGATTCAGAAGAAATAAAAAAAAATGATGAAAATACAGATTTCTTGCAATTAAAAGATAACATCCTGCCTAGAGGGTTAGTCCCACTTGAAGAACTATTTGATTTCAATGACATAGGAAAAAAGCCTAAAATTGGACCTACTGGTAAAGATGTTGAGGAATTTAACATAGGAACGGATAAGGAACCCAAAATGATTAAATTATCCAAATCTCTACCTCCTAAGCAAAAACAAAAATATATTGAGATATTCAAAGAATTTGTTAATGTTTTTGCTTGGATTTATGAAGATTTGAAGTCTTATGATACCATTATCATACGACATAAAATCCCTATAAAAGAAGAGCATAAACCTTTCAAGAAAAAACTTAGGAGAATCAACCCCAAGTTGCTGCCCCTAATTGAAAAGGAAATCAAGAAAATGTGTGATGCTAAAATCACTGTCCCTCTAAGGTTTTCAAAATGGGTTTCTAATCTAGTTCCTACTAGGAAAAAGAGTGGAGAAATCAGGCTCTGCATTGATTTCATAAACCTCAACAAAGTTTCCCTTAAAGACAACTATCCTCTACCTAAGATGGATCATATCTTACAAAAGGTAGTTGGAGCCAATAGGATCTCTTTGCTGGATGGTTTTTCTGGCTATAACCAAGTTCTTGTTCACCTCGATGACCAAGAGAAAAAAACGTTCACTACACCCTGGGGAACTTTCATGTATGTGAAAATGCCCTTTGGTTTAATGAATGTTGGTGCCACATTCCAAAGAGCAATGGAAATTTCCTTTGTGGATGAACTTGGGAGATTTATTGTCATATACTTGGATGATGTAACTGTCTATTCAAAAACTGATGAAGAACACCTACGACACCTCAGAAGAGTTTATGAAAAGTTCAGAAAGTTTGGAATTTCACTAAATCCCAAAAAAACTCTGTTTGGTTTAAAAGAGGAAAACATTCCAGGACACATTATATATAAAGATGGAATCAAGATAGATCCTAGCAGAATTGAAGCCATCCAGAAGTTAGAACATCCGAGAAACATTAAGGAATTGCAGTCATTCATAGGGAAAATAAATTTTCTGAGAAGATTCATACCTTATTTGGAAGATCTCCTCAGAAACATAACAAACATGCTTAAAAAAGATACAAAAATAAAGTTGAACACATAAGATAAATAGTCTTTTGATCAACTGAAATTGGCATTGGCACAGATCCCTGTACTAATCAGTCTTGATTATACCAAAGATTTCTATTTATTCTCTTTTTCTTCTGAACATACCATTGCAAAAGTTCTTTTGCAGAAAAATAGTGAAGGCTATGAACAACCTATAGCATTTTTCAGCAAATCATTGAGAGATGTTGCATTGAACTACAACATCATGGAGAAACAATATTTTTCTTTGGTAAAAACAATTAAATATTTCATAGTTTACATTCTCCATTCACATATCAATGCTTATGTTCCTAATGCAATGGTGAAGGATATTCTGACTTAGGATAACCCATATGTTAGAAGAGGGAAATGGATTGTTGTAATCCTTGAGTATGATATAGAAATAAAACCAACCAAACTGATCAAGGGTCAAGGTTTAGCCAAACTGATGGCTGAATCAAATTTTCATGATTTAGATATAAACTTTCTAGCTGCAGTTGATGAACAGGGAGAGAAGGCGACTCCACATGTCAAAGAGGTATTCTCAAATTCTCCATGATACGTAGACCTTATCTTTGTCCAACATCATTTACAATCTCCTCCTGGTTTGACAAATACTAAAGCTAAATTCTTAAAACTTAAAGCTTTGAAATATTGCATTCTGAATGGAAATATTTACTGGAAATATGCTGGAGGCATTTTACTTAATTGTTTATTGAAAGATGAAGCTGACAAAGCCTTGCAGGAGTTCCATGAAGGATATTGTGGCAGACATTTAAATTGGAAGACTACTGCTAACAAAATTCTTAGAGCTGGTTTTTACTGGCCCACTTTGTTTGCATATGTCCATAAAAAGGTAACCTCATGTCACAAGTGTCAGATCTTTGAAGGGAAAAGGAAACTTTTGCCTTTACCTCTGAAGCCTATTTCGGTTGAAGCTCTATTTCAACAATGGGGTTTGGATTTTATTGGAGAGATTCACCCATCATCATCAGGCCAACATAAGTGGATCCTCATAGCTACTGACTAATTCACCAAGTGGATTGAAGTTGTACCCTCCAGGAAAGCTACTGATGTTGTGATTATAAAATTCTTGGAAACTAATATTCTCTCTCATTTTGGATGCCCCAGAAATATTATCACTGATAATGCAACAACTTTTAGATTAAAAAAGATGATAGAATTTTGCAGTAAGTATCAGATCACTTTAGGGAACTCTACAGCCTATTACCCTGAGGGAAATGGATTGGCAGAGTCTTCTAATAAAAGTTTGATAAATATCATCAAGAAGATGCCACATGAAAACAAGAAGTCTTGGCACAACAAGTTGATACATGCACTTTGGCAGACAGACTGACCACAAAGAGATCAATTGGTATGTCCCCATATCAGTTCGTGTATGGAACAGAGGTTGTTTTTCCCACCTCTTTGGGTGTTCTTGTTATGAAGCTGTTACAAGAAGTACATGTAGATCCAAATGAAATCCAAAGGAGGATAAATAAGATGATACAACTTCAACAGTCCAGAGAGGAGGTTTATAACCAGACTCAGGTAATTCAAGAGAGCATCAAGAAAATCTATGATAGGAGAGTCAAGGATGATGATTTCAAATTGGGTGATATGGTACTGAAGTGGGATTCAAGAAATGAAGACAAGGGAAAGCATGGAAATTTTGAAAATTTGTGGAAAGACCCTTTCATAAATCGGGCTTATAGAGGAAACAATGCATTCCTACTCAAGGAATCAGATGGAGTAGACCTGCCATGAGGACCTATGAATGGCAGAATGCCAAACATTATGTTCCACCCGAATTAAGATTTTTAGTCACTCATCTCATTGTACAAACCACCTTTATTTTTATGTCATGTGTGGGTGATTTTTATCAGATGGTTGAAGCCCGAAGAGAAATCCCTAAGTCACTGACCAAGACCACCAGATTTACAATCTGAATAAAGCAAATCAGGTTGCAAAAAAATCAATGGAGAAGAAGTTTCAAGGAAGTAGGTAGCTGGTTCTTGGCACCTCACAAGGAGAGCACCATCCCCAAGTGGAGCCACTATTATAACCTGTTTCATAGGATCACCTGGTGATTAGAATCTCTTCCTCTAGTTGTGTTTTATTGTAAATAATGTTCTATTATGCAAATGATTTACAAAACAAAAAATAAAAGAAAGAAAAGAAAAGAAAAGAAAAAATAAAAGAAAGAATAAAAATCAAAAGAGGGTATAAAAAATAAAAAGAGAAAAAGATAAAACCCCATGAAATAAACTTGGTTTGCTAAAAAAAAATGATCAAACCCTTTAAATTTATGCTGATAAGATAATGAATAAATTTGGTCAAACAATCTAACCTTGGCCAAATTAGATAGGTTAGTGAATAAGTTTGGCCAAACAGTCTAATATTGGCCAAATATATTAGGTTAGAGTAATTAGTGACCCAACAATTTAAGCTAGGTTGATGTGCTAGGTAATTAGGTTAGGAACTAGGTTAACATGTTTTATTTTGATAAACGTTTGCAAAAGATTGATTAAATTCCTTTTATTTGGGTTAAATTGGTGTGTTTTTTACCCCTTGGTGAAATAAATAAATAAAGGAAAGCTAGCAAATACCCACAATATGTTTTTATCCTAAGTCTATCGATATTTGACAGCTTTGGTACTTTGTGGCTAAAGAGCGCATAGTTCCCAGTGGTTGATCTAGGTGTGCTAATATGAATGGTCAACATTAAATATCGAAACCCCTCGACCTTTATGCATTTAACAGTGGGGGGGGGGGGGGGNGGGGTATGAGTTGGTGGTTTTCCTAGCACGGGCCCTGCATAACATGTCAAATCCATATCTACTCGAAACCCCCTCATTCAATTCCTCTTACCACTTGCCCCCCTGTGATAATACGCCTAACCACTCATCAATACCATTTTTCCTCATCCCACCATCATACCTCACTACCCTGTCATTACATCACAATCCCACTACCCATTGGCCATTTAATTCTCACCACGTCACACCCATATGCTCGTTGGCCAATCAATTCCATCTCCCATGACCATTACCCGTCCAACTCACCGCCCGCATCGTAACATAAACCTCCTTCCGCCATTTAACTTCATTCTTTCGCCATTCCCTCACTGTTCACCGATCCAGACATAGTCAACACAACAGTTTCCTGTTTGCAAGCTAACCACCATCAGATATAATGTTGACAAGAGCCATTAAACCTGGTAATCATGGACAACACCATTTTCCATTTTCAGATCTCCATTTGATTATGGCGCCTAAATCTAAACCCACTGAAACAAAGGAAAATTTGTTCCTCCCTCCTCCCGTTAACCTGGATCGTGTCCCCCTAGCTGATAAAGATTAACGAATTACACAGCCGAAGTGTGAATTCAACTTCTTCGAATTACACTTCTGGCTCAAAGACACTTTCCTGGACCAGAGTGACGAGATCAGACTCTGGGAGTCTAATATGCCATTGTACATGTTTCCCTAGACCTATCACTTCCCTGAATTCACCCTGAAATGCCAAGACCACTACCTTCCTAGCCAGAGGGCCATTGTATCTTCATCTGGTGAAATTATGTTCACCATCACTCTTGAAACAATAAACCAAATAATGCAAATACCCAGAACCGATTCATCCAACCCCTTTTCCATTGAAATTATGACTGAGCTCTATCATAAACTGTCCTTCCCTCAGAAAGCTCAAATATTCAAAATCTTCCTACCTGAAGATGCGTAGTTACCTAAAAATAACCCTCCCTATTCTTCTTCCATCTTCTCAATATGAGCCAACCAAATCATCTCCACCCTGTGTATCTTATTAGGATATTTTTTAGACGAGTGGGTAGATGAACCCATCCCGGGCTTCCTGTCCATCTTTTTCATTGAAGAGAAAGCTACAGTTCAGTTTGATTACAACCAATTTCTGGTTGACAACATCCATGAACAACTTTTCAAGTTCTCCACAGAAGGAATGTTCAGGTACTCCTTAGTGTTGGTGTACCTGTTCCTCTTCGTTCAGGAAGACAGATTCTCCTTCGCCCTCCAGAAGCTGGATCATGATGGAAATCCTCAGCCAATGACCTCTTGGACATCACTAGTGAGGAAGAACTCATCCGAGTTCATCTTCAAATAGTTCATCGACCAATTTTACCACCCAATTTTGTGCATGTTCAACAACATAATGGAACCAAGGATAAATGAGGAGGTCTAGAGGATTCTTGACCTATCATACTTAGCCAAAACAGGGGACTGGTACCTTTACCAAAACCATACCAAAATCTGAGTTTATGGGTGTGAATTACCTCCATACAAGCTGCCAAAGTACCTACCTATTAGAATATTTTCCTTGGAATACATCAGACAGATGATCAACTCTGATGACATCCACTTCATGTCATTCAAGAAGAAGTAGCAGCTCAGGATCAAGATCCAAATTGGTTCTTTCATATGCAACAACAAAGCTACAGGGGAAGAAGCCAACAATCTTTTAAAGGAGATAAATTTCAGCCTAAGCTTCCCATGGAATTATGACCCCTGTGGCATTATAGCAGAAACCAAGATTAACAATAAGATCTCTCCTTATGCTCACGTACCAAATCCTGAGATTGAAAATTTCATGAATAAGACAAAGTGGAAGGAAAATACTTTACTAGAGACAGAAGAGAATCCTTCACCTGCCAACATTTCACATACCAACACTCCTCAGGTGAAAATAGAAAAATGAGCCAGGAAAGAGATCTCACCTTTAGTCACAGAGGTGTCAGCTGAATAATTCCAGGTTTACAGAAAGAGGACCAAGACCAGTCACACACCAGAAAGACTTAGAGAAGAAGAAACACAATCCACTATAGTTATGGAGGGACCACATTCATTAGTCTTCTCAGGCAACCATAACATAGTATCCACTTCCTCATCCAAGAAGAAATCATATAATACGCTATCAGTTGAGTCTCACAGGAGGCCACATGACTTAGTATCTTTGATAAGTATAAAATGATCAAACATAGAAATGAAATTCTAACAAGTAGCACATATTCCCAGTTCTGGAAGAAGACATTCACAACTCAACATAGATTACTATCTGCTTTCGACACAGAGAAGAAAATGATTCACATGACATTCTTATAGGCACAGGTCCATCATCCCAAGACAACTTTTGATTACAAGAAAAAAACATTTGAGTTTGATGTGAAAGAGGTTCATCCAACAGATCAGATGGACATGCATAGGAGAACAGGGGAGATGATCTTCTCCACCTTGACAAATACATCCTTGACTGCTGCAAAATTGCAGGTGTCTTTAAACAATGTCTAGTCTTGGTTGAAGCTGGAAAAGATATATTATTTAGCCAAAGATAATAAGATAAAATCCCTAGAGGAGTCGGTCCTTAAGATTGGATATGATCCATCCAATGTCAAAGCAGCTGAGGAACTACTGAAGAAGAAAAATGCTGACATAGCATCTCTGAGGAAACAACTTAAGCTTCTAGCCACTGAAGATTCACAAGCAAAGGAAATGGCTAAGAATGAAGGCCACAAGGAGGAGATGTTGAAACTGATAATGGAGAAGAATGAACATATAAAGGAGATGGAGGCCGATCTAGATAAGTTAGTAAAAGAGAAATAACATAGCATGCAGATGGATGTTATCCCACTGGATGTAGTTCCTCTCACAGGAGTTAGTACAACAACATCGACAACAACAAAAATTCCATCATCCATTCTAGTAAAAGTACTAGATGCTTATGAGAAATTGGTAAATTCAATGGAGGACATGAAACTAGAAGGGGAAGAAATCAAAAGATTGCAAGAAGAGGTAAAAAACCTCCAAAAGCTAAAATCCATGTTCTAGGCCAGCAACAACACAGAGATGCACAATTCACAAAGGCTCACTCAAGAAATACAGAAGTTGCAGAAGGAGACTGTCATGGCCAAGACACTATCCGAAGCCAAGGAAAACATCTGGATGGACATCGACAATTCAATGGTAGAGATATGTCCACTCATACAAATTGTGTTGAATAACATGAAATAGTACAGAGAGCCATAAAAACAATTGACAAGATAAGGGAAGAATTGGGAGAAAGGCCCATAGAGGCCACTGAAATCATCAGGTTCTTAAACTCCAAAACCAAAGAAGAGATAGAGGCATTGGAAATTGAAGACATGATAGAGACCATCCTTGAGGTCAAGAAGGTTTTAACCAAGAAAGGATTGATGCTACAACTAGAGGAAAAAGATTAGACAATGGACATTGGAGTGCAGATATTTTTCAGCAAGGTCGACACACTGCACAAGAAGGGAGTTCCAGGACTACTAGTGATACATGATAATCTTATTACTATGTCAGAACACAAGAAGAATATCCTCGCAGTAGAAAAAGATGGTTCTAAATTTGCAGGAATACAAGGGAGCATTACTGGCAAGGCTTTCTTAGAAACTTTACAGTTGGACATGAGCATCCAACATGAGATAAAATACATTTTCATTACAAAGCCTACTTTCACCAAGTACACTGAGATGGACAAAACATACAGAAGGTTACTCAAGGTTTCCATCCCTAGTCAAAAGAGGTGGGAAGACCTATGTGCTTTACGTGAATAAAGGTGACGTGGATTTCCGATTTAGTATGAGGAATATAGTCAAATCAAAGTGATGAATCACCAACTACTTCCCTCAAAATCAACACTAGGGATTCAAACAGATCATCAACATTCCTATTATTTTGTAATTTGTAATCTAGTTAGTTAGATTTTTTCTTTGCAATATCCTAGTCATTAATGACAGGATCATATGTAACTGTTGTATAAATACTTCTTACTACAAAGTATTGAGGGTTGATTTTTGCGGCCAAGGAGATATTTGTGTAATATTTTCAAAATGATCGACCAATAATAAAAAGGCTATTCACAAGATTCTTGTGTTTGAACATTGGTGATGTTTATCTTTCTCTGTTAATGTTTATCATTCTCTATAATCATTATGTTTGTTGTTTCTAATCATTAAAAGGAAGTTAATGAACAAATTTTTTCTCGTGCACTCTGTTTCTGGTCTTTTAGTGATCTACATGTTATTCATCTGATATTAAGTAAAGAAATTCTTAACTTCTTCTTTTCTTGGTTGATTTTCTCATCTGTTCTGTCTTTTCATTCCATTCAATTCCAATAGATCCATCGTTCTCATTATATCGCCCAGTGAATGAACCTTATAAAAATTGTATCATATTCTAGTCTTTAAAGAAGACCCCATAGCCCAATGGAAGTATAATGCAATCTTTCAGCCAAATATTTATAAACAAAGAAACAAACACATAATATTTTTAACTAGCCTAATATCTAAAACCCAAACAGATCTAAATCCTACAGAGAGATCCCTCTCTGAAACTGGCAGGGCTAGATCCTAGTTTCAAAAGCGTTTTTGGTAAGTTACCTCTATCAATTTATTTTTCCCTTGACAACCTATGGGAATTACAGAGTGCTAACATGCGCCAAAATATTTCCACAATTCTTAACAAACTTACGATAATAGTATGTTAAGCCTAAAAAACCACGCAATATTTTGAGAGTCTTGGGGTGAGGCCAATCCTACATATCTTCAATCTTCTTAGGATCCACCCTGACACCCGCCTTTCCAACAATATGACCCAAATACTCAACTTTCGAAGCTCCAAAAGAAAATTTATATTGTTTTAGGAAAAGTTGGTGCTGAGAGAGTAGATGAAGAACTAGATCCACACAAGTAAGATGGTCTATCGAGGTTTTACTATAGATGATAATATCATCAAAGAAAACTAGGACAAAATGACAGAGAAAAGGACGGAAGACATGATTCATGAGGCTTTAGAAAGTGGAGGGCGCATTACACAAGCCAAAGGGCATGACCAAAAAACCATAGTGGACCTCATGATCTTGAAATGAAGTCTTAGGAATATATTCCTCTTTCATACATATCTGGTGGTACACATAATGAAGATCAAGTTTAGTATAGAACTAGGCACCACTCAATTCATCCAAGAGATCATCAATGAAAGGAATGGGAAATTTGTCTTTGATGGTGAGTTTGTTGAGGGCGTGAAAGTCATGACACATGCACCAAGAGCCTTATTTATTAAGTACCATGACCACAGGAGAAGAATAGGGGCTTGTACTAGGATAGATAATGCTTGCAACAAGCAATTCTTGAACAATTTTCTCAATTTCATTTTTCTGGGCAAAGGGATGAAATAGTGATAGAAAAATTGAAAATTATAGCAAGGTAGTGCTCCAAGTTGTGGGATCAAATCTAATGGACTATTCACATGCATGTGGGTCTTGCACTTCTTGCACAAGAGTGATGGTGGGATGATAGGGCTTATTTCTAACCAATTTATCAATGTTTATGGGTTGTAGAGATCTTCTAGTAATATAATTGCTAATTTACAGTTATACCTTTTAATGGAGTGAAATTCTTTTATATAACTGTTAATATGAAGTATTTATCCAATTTTAGGTTATGAAATATTGAATCTTTTACATAATGTGAATTATTCAATCAATTTTGGTTCTAGAATTTATTTCCGACTCAACTAATAGACTCAATAGAAATTTCACATTCAGAATTAACATTCAAGTCAAAGGTTTAATGTTATTTATTTAGTTTACCCTAAAGTAAACTTGGTTTTAGTTACATTCATTGTAGTTTTTTTTTCTTTTTCCACATATAGAAAAAAATAAATCATAGCATCTCTTTGAGGTTTAAATATGGATCATAATTTTCAATTTTTCTATCACTATTTCATAATTTTAGTTTGAAAATTTGACATAAATATTTACTTAACATGCTTACAAATAATAGATTTTAAAAATTTATATCTACAAAAAAAAAATTATTCACTTTTGAGACACGATGTTGTTGTCTCTAAATTTTTATACAAGTTTTTGATGATTTTATTGGTGATTTTACATAACATTTTGGAATATCAATCTACATGCCAGAGGCGAATTTCTTTTTAAAATCCAAACCTATGGTTGCTTTATATCAACTCAAAGGGTTTTTTCATGATCTAGAATATCTTTAAATAGATTGAAAATGTATACTTATAGTTAGATGAATCTCCCTTGTTGTGAAGATTGATGTAGGGTTGGATTATGTTTTTAAATATAGCATGGAGATTCATAAATACACACGTTCTCTAGCTAATTTCAATAGAAATGTGCACAAGTTTTGTTTCTTCTATGAAATGGTCAAGTTTTCTTAAAAAAATCTTAAAATTCTTGGCAAGCATAGTGATCTGTTTGAAACATTTCTCTATTTTTTTAATCATTCCTTGCTAATATACTCTTTGTATCTCCTTTTGAGGGTTTTATTTTTCTCCATTTATTCAATGTCTCCAAAAATGGAAGATCAAAGAATTAATGAAGTATGGTTAATCTAATGAGAAATGGAATAAATGCATGTAAAATTGATCTCTAGCCTACCACCTCCAAAGGTGTCCGTGAAGTTTGTTATGTGATAATTTTTTGATATAATAATATTTTAATCAAGGGTTAATTTCTTATCAAAACTTCATTGTTGAAGGGTAAAAATTTAAGCATAATGTTTTTTGACAAGAAATATAGATACCTAAAACGTAAAAAAAATTGTTTAACGGGTAAAAAAAGTTGTTTGACCGTAAATAACGGGTAAAATGTTCTATGATGGTAATTTTTCCCATCAAATTCCAACCCTGGGTGGAAGTTATCACAAGGACAAAGTGATATGGTTTAGAGTTTTACTTTGTGGACTTGTAATTTGTAGAGTCTATGGCCATGAATTGTGCAGACCTGCATGTTGTTAAATATTTTTATATGATCGCCGACCCAATTCTCTTAACCCAACAATGTTTTATAACATGGCTTTACATTTTGAAGAAAAACCTACGTTGACTGTAGATGCTAATATAATTTCATACGACCTAGCGGTATGTGTGTCACAGTGGAAGTCTATCCGAAGGACCATGGTTGGAATTTTGGAATTTCAAAACTAGAAGGTCCGTCAAATTTGATGGGTTTCAGAACTTTGGTGTTCATTTTATCATTTTCAATGAGATTTTTTATGGGTTGGAAGAACCAACACATTGCCCTTGCATCGAGACAAATATTTTTTTTGTCAAATTCTATTTCTAAAAAGTTTTGATTTAGAGATTTACTTTTTATGGAATTTCTCGGATCTGTAGCATGCAATGTACTTATGCGCAACTCAATGTTGTTTTCTGAGTTTTCACAATGTCCTATGCAATGAATAACTTAACTATAAATTGTGCACTGTGTTAAAACAATGTGACGCATGATTTCATTGTGTGGTGTAATAAATCAACTTGCTAATACTAAACTTTATATTTTCTGAATATATGATAGAATTCAAAGACTTTAAATCATTCATACATAAATTGTTGGGTATGTGTTATATTATTTTCACGGGTAGCAGTGTCTGAGTGTATGTGCCGGGCGTACAAGGGGGCGGAGCCCCCGATTTTTGTTTTTGCACCAAGACCACTTTTTTGGGACCACATTTTTCGGGACCGCATTATATTTAGGTGGTTTTTCGGCACATGGTTTCTTTGCCGATGTTTCTCTATTTCTGGTTAAGGAATTAGGGTTTTGGACTAATCCAATTCATTGGGTTAGCATTTTGGATGCCGCTGGATCCTATATGTATTTTGTATTGTAAACATTGTAAAATAATGAATGAATATAGAATATGCTAGTTTGCCCGGTTTGGGTTTCCAGGGGAAAAATCTCTGTGTAATGTTTGTATTTGCCATTGTATCTTTTTTGTTCCTTTACTGAATATCTATTTGCAGTAGATATTGTACAAGGTTATAATTTACATTTGGTATTAGAGATTTATTGGATTCAGGGGGACGCCTTTGTGGTCAAGGGTTTGGCTCGAGACTGTGATAAGCCTTGTTACAGTGGGAGATCTGCGGTATTGTTTTTCAGGTGAAAAGAAATGGCAAGCAATTTGAAGATGAAGATCGAGAAGTTTAATGGGAAAAGTTTTCATCTGTGGAAGCTCAATATGGAATATATTTTGGTGGACAGAGATCAATGGATCGTGGTAGATCCAAGTACTTCACCTATAGGAACTTCTGTAGATGATTGGAAAAAGTTGGATTGGAAGGCAAAGAGCACAATCCGACTGTGTCTCTCCGATTCAGTATTACTGAATGTGTCAGAGGAAGCTACAACTAAGGATTTATGGGAAAAGTTGGGGAAGTTGTATCAGTCTAAGTCCTTGGTAAATAAACTATTACTGAGAAAGAAGATGTATAACCTGTGGATGAGAGATGGAGACTCGGTGGAAGAGCATTTGAACGCCTTCAATACTGTGGTAAGTCAGTTAGTATCTGTTGAGATTAAAATTTCAGATGAAGATAAATGTATCAGTTTGTTGTGTTCTTTACCAGACTCGTGGGATAGTCTAGTTGTTGCCATAGGTAGTTATACAACTTCCTTGAAGTTTGAATAAGTGGTCTCATCCTTGTTGTCGGAGGAGATGAGACGAAAGAATATGGAAGGACATAGCATAGATGCATTATTTTCAAGATGACGTTCCCAGGAAATAAATAGATCTAATTTCTCAAGTGGGAGATCTAAGTCTAAGGGTAGATCTAATTCTCCCAGAAAGTTTGTAAGGGTATGTTGGAGATGTGGAAAAGAAGGGCACTATAAGAAGCAATGTAGATCCAGAGTTGAGAAAAAGAAGGGATCTGAAGAATCTTCTTCTACAGAAGAAAATACTTCTAAGGAAGAAGGAGGGGATGTGTACTTGGCCTCTTCAAGCACACATACAGACCATGAGGCATGGTTGGTTGACTCTGGTGCATCCTTTCATATGACTCCCCACAGGGAGTGGTTCTGCAAATATGAAAGGTATGATGGAGGTAATGTTTTCTTATGTAATGATTCGACAACCAGAATCATATGAAGAGGAAGGGTCAAGTTGAGGCTCATAGATGGAAGGATTAGAACACTTCCTGGTGTTCTGCACATCCCAGGTTTGGCCAAAGTTTTAATTTATGTAAGCAAAATGGACGATGCAGGGGTAAAAACAATATTTGAAAAGGAAACCTGCAGGATGGTTCGAGGAGCAATGGTGTTGTTGAGGGGAGTTCGGTTTGGAACATTGTATAAGATGCAAGGAAGCAATATTAGTGATGGTTGTAATAGTTCCATTTTTCTTGATATTGGAGTTGAAGAAGAAAAAACTCCTACAGTCTCTGGAGAAAAGGTTATGATGTGGCATCAAAGACTGGGGCATATAGGAGAGAAGGGTCTTCGACTACTACATGGTAAAAGTATGTCTAATTGCTCTCTGGATTTTGATTTCCGTGAACATTGTCTATATGGGAAGCAAAATCGTGTAAGATTCCCCTCTGGTGCAACGAGGGTAGAAGGAATTTTATAGCTAGTTCACAGTGATGTTTTGGACTTGTGTTGGTCCCATCATTGGGAAAATCTATGTACTATGTCTCATTTATAGATGACTTCTCTAGGAAGACTTGGATATATTTCCTCAGGAAGAAATCTGAAGTCTTTAACAGGTTTAAAGAGTTTAAGGCTCTTGTTGACAATCAAACAGAGAAAAGAATTAAGGTGTCGAGGACAGATAATGGCGAAGAGTTGTGTGGAAATGAATTTGAATAATTCTGTAAGAAGTGTGGTATAGCAAGGCAAAACACTACTCCATATAAACCTCAACAGAATGGATTTGCAAAAAGGATGAATAGGACACTGATGGAAAAAGCAAGGTGTGTGCTCAGTGGTGCCGGGTTAGGGCAAGAATTCTGGGCAGAGGCAGTGGGTACTGCATGTTACCTGGTCAATAGATCACCCTCATCAGCGTTGGACAACAAGACTCCACAAGAGGTATGGACTGGTAAGGAACCTTCTCTCACACATCTCAAGGTTTTTGGCTGCGATGCATATGTTCATGTTCCAAAGGAAAACAAGATTAAGCTGGATAAGAAGGTTGAAAAGTGTATCATTATTGGATATAAAGATGGTCTCAAAGGTTATAAGATTTGGAACCCAGAAACTAAGAAGGTAGTGTATAGTCGAGATGTGGTATTTAGAGAAATGAAGGATGTTGTTAAACAAGAAGCCCTACCAAGTAAGGAAGAACCATAGAAGATAGAGTTTGATTTAAAGGATGATGAATAAAACTCCTACAAAAGAACATGAATAATAAGAAGAAGATCCTCATACTCCAATATTGAGGAGATCGGATCGAGAAAGAAGGCTACCGGAAATGTATAGCCCATCTGATTTCCATTCAAATTTTTCTTTGTCTATTACTGATGATGATCCTAGGATTTTCAGGGAGGCAATGGATTCATAGGATGGAAATCTCTGGAAAAGGGCCATGGACGAAGAAATGACATCTTTGGATCAGAGTGAGGCTTGGGATCTAGTGGAGTTTCCAACTGGAATAAATCCCATTGGCAACAAATGGGTATTTAAAAAGAAGTTGAATGTAGAAGGAAAAGTGGATAAATACAAAGCTCGGTTAGTAGCAAAGGGTTATTCCCAGGTTGAGGGAATTTATTTTGGTGAGATTTTTTCTTCTGTTGCCAATTTAACCTCCATAAGAGTTTTTTTATCTGTTGTTGCTGCATTTGATTTTGAAATAGAGCAACTGGATGTGAAGACAACATTCATACATGGGGATCTGGAAGAAGAAATCTATATGAAGCAACCAAAATGTTATGCCGTGAAGGGAAAGAAGGAGCTGGTATGGAAGCTGAAAAAGTCCCTGTATGGTTTAAAACAATCACCAAGAATGTGGTATAAAAAATTTGATACTTATATGCTGGGACTTGGCTTCAAAAGAAGAAAAGAAGATCACTGTGTGTATTTTAAATTAATTGGTGATCATTTGATTTATTTGGTCTTATATTTGGATGACATGTTGTTGATAGGAAACAACAAGGAGATTATCCAGGATGTGAAAACTCAGTTGTCCTCTAAATTTGACATGAAGGATCTCGGTGCTTCAAATTTCATTTTGGGCATGGAAATTAAAAGAGATCAGAAAAGGAGGAAACTATGGTTAAATAAGAGAAAATATGTTGAGACAATATTGTAGAGGTTTAATATGCAGGAATGTAAACCGGTCAAGGTTCCCATTCCTGTTGGTGTAAATTTATTTGTGGATTAGTGTCCCAAGACACATGAATAAGAGGATGACATGTCTCATGTTCCATATGCGAGTGCAGTTGGCAGTTTGATGTATGCAATGGTCTGTACTAGACTAGACATTGGACATGCAGTGGGAGTTTTGAGCAAGTATATGTCAAAACCAGGGAAAGAGAATTGGACAACAGTAAAAAGGGGTTTTAGGTATTTGTGTTGCACTGCTAGCTATGTATTGTGCTACGAAGGAAGACCGGGATTGGATAGAGTGGTGGATATACATGGCTTTGTGGATGCAGACTGGGTTGGACATTTGGATTGTAGGAAATCTACAAGCGGGTATGTGTTTAACCTGTTTGGAGGAGCAATAAGTTG
Organism: Picea engelmannii; assembly: GCA_009831015.1. Lineage (NCBI taxonomy): Eukaryota > Viridiplantae > Streptophyta > Pinopsida > Pinales > Pinaceae > Picea > Picea engelmannii. Next base: position 418,129 of record ML785488.1, read on the forward strand.
GATGAGAAAGAGACATGTTGTAGTGGCACTTTCAACTACAGAAGCTGAATACATGGCAACCACTCATGCAAGTAAGGAAGTAGTATGGTTACAAATATTTTTTCCAAGTATTGGGTTGGTACAACAAGCTGCAAGGATAGAGTGTGACAGTCAGAGTGCAATTTTTCTGGCGAAGAACCTTGCTTATCATTCAAATACAAAGAACATTGATGTTCAATATCACTTTGTGAGAGACATGATTGAAGAAAAGAAATTATCACTGATGAAGGTGGACACTTTGAAGAATGTTGCAGACTCATTAAAAAAATATGTGAGCACTGAGAAGTTCTCTTGGTGTAGAGTATCCATGGGCATTGCTGCCCTAGATTGTTGACTATGTAACCCTGTAACCCCCTGTATGAAAAGAAAACAACAAGTGGGAGAATGTTGGGTATGTGTTATATTCTTTGCATGACGACATTATGTGTTATTTGGGACCTCATTTTTCGGGACCACATTATATTTAGGTGGGTTTTCAGCACATGGTTTCTTTGTCAATGTTTTTCTATTTCCGGTTAAGGAATTAGGGTTTTGGACTAATCCAGGTCATTGGATTAGGGTTTTGGATGCCGCTGGCTCCTATATGTATTTTGTGTTGTAAACATTGTAAAATAATGAATGAATATAGAATATGCTGGTTTTCCCGATTGGGTTTCCAAGGGAAAAATATCTATGTAATGTTTGTATTTTCCATTGTATCTTTTTTGTTCCTTTACTGAATATCTGTTTGTTGTAGATATTGTACAAGGTTAGAATTTACATAAATCACATCAACACACAAATAACCAATGTATTATTGATTTAAGTGTTGCGCACTGTATCACAGACTTGGTGCTGCACGTAGTTACAGAATGTATTGAAATGCAGAGCTTCGGCTCCAAAAAATTCTTCATACTTACAGACACTAAGATTGTGCTCTCAAACTTCTCTAACCTTCTCCCTAGTTGTTGTTGCTTCTTGTACCTATCCTGTGTATCTCTCTCTCTCTGTGCATATCAACTACTTACAAACTCAAATATATATAAGACTAAGAGTGAGACCTCTCAGAGAAGCTAACCGAATTAAAATTTAAGACACAAATAAATTCGACTGACCCCTATATACTTAACCAGACTCAATAAATATTAATATTGACTTCATTAAATAAGACCCTTGTTTGTTGACTGACAAAAAACTAAGTTTACGTAAACGTAAGAGTAAACTAATGAACTGTATTTGTAGACTGAAAAACTGATTGACTGAAAAATCAGAGGATACGTAAAACTCATCGACTTGTAATTACTATTTCCAACACTCCCCCTTAATTATTAGTAGGTGGGATTTACATGACATATGTATTTTACATCAAAAATTTGAATTTACTTGAATTGTCAATCATCTATCACTGAGTAGACTCCCAAACTATTGCATAGATGTTGAAATGCATCTCTTGCTAAATATTTTTTAAATATGTTTTCAATTTGATCTTTTGACGTGCAAAAATCTAAATAGATCTCTTTATTATTCACTAATTCTCTGGTAAAATGATACCTTGTATCAATGTGCTTGGTTTTCTTGTGAAACACATGATTCTTTGATAACATGATGGCATAATTGTTGTCAAAAAATATTGTTGTTGGTTCTTGTTGTTCCTGCAACAAATATTTTAACATTCTTCTCATCTAGACTACTTGACAAGCTGCACTTGTAGCTACGATGTAGCTAGCTTCTACTGAAGAAAGAGTCACAATGGAACAAAAAAGATACAATGGAAAATAACTGAATTAAAATTTAAGACACAAATAAATTCGACTGACTCCTATATACTTAACTGGACTCAAGAAATATTAATATCGACTTCATTAAATAAGACCCTTGCTTCCCGACTGACAAAAAACTAAGTTTGCGTAAACGTAAGTGTAAACTAATGAACTGTATTTGCATACTAAAAAACTGATTGATTGAAAAATCAGAGGAGACGTAAAACTCATCGACTTGTAATTACTATTTCCAACACTCCCCCTTAATTATAAGTAGGTGGGATTTACATGACATATGTATTTTACATCAAAAATTTGAATTTACTTGAATTGTCAATCATCTATCACTGCGCAGACTCCCAAACTATTGCATAGATGTTGAAATGCATCTCTTGCTAAATATTTTTTAAATATGTTTTCAATTTGATCTTTTGACGTGAAAAACTCTAAATAGATCTCTTTATTATTCACTAATTCTCTGGTAAAATGATACCTTGTATCAATGTGCTTGGTTTTCTTGTGAAACACATGATTCTTTGATAACATGATGGCGGAATTGTTGTCACAAAATACTGTTGTTGGTTCCTGTTGTTCCTGCAACAAATATTTTAACATTCTTCTCATCTAGACTGCTTGACAAGCTGCACTTGTAGCTACGATGTACTCAGCTTCTGCTGAAGAAAGAGTCACAATGGGATGCTTCCTTGATGTCCATGATACTATACCTATTCCAAAATTAAATGTGTACCTAGAGGTACTTTTTCTGTCATCTATGCTTCCTCCACAATCACTGTCAGTGTATCCAACGAGTCTGAAATCTTCTGAAGTAGAATACCTAATGCCAAAATCTTTTTTTCCATTCACATATCTCATAATTCTCTTTCCTAACTTCGAATGTGATTCTTTTGGAGTTTCCATGAACCTTGAAATTAGGCTCACTCCATACATAATATCAAGTCTTTTTTCTATTAGATACATAAGGCTTCCTACCATCCTTTTAAACAGAGTGGGATCCACCTTGGACCCTTCATCTTCCTTTCTTAACTTCAATAATGTTATGATAGGTGGTGGGGATTCTTTGGAATTTATCATATTGAATCTTTTCAAAATTTCATGAGCATACTTAGATTGTGAGATAAATACACTAGCTTTGGATTGGTGAACTTCAATACCCAGAAAATATCTCATAAGCCCCAAATCAGTCATTTCAAATTCATCCTTCATGAATGACTTAAATTCTTCTATGCCAAAATCTCCTGTAAAAATAAAATCACCTACATATAAGCAAACAATTAACATGTTACCTTGATGATTTTCTTTGATGTACAATGTTGGCTCAAATTCACTTCTCTGAAATCCATTTTGAATGAGGTAGGAATCTATGCGACTGTACCAAGATATGTGAGCTTCCTTTAATCCATAAAGTTCCTTCTTCAATATATATACTTTATTTTCCTGACCTGGAATATCATAGCCTTGTGGTTGTTCCACATATACTTCTTCTTCTAAATATCCATTAAAAAATGATAACTTTACATCCATTTGGTAAACTGACCATTTGTTTTGTGCAATAATGGCCAACACAATTATGTCTGTGTCCATGCGTGCAACATGCACACACATTTCATTGAAATCAATTCCAGGTTGCTGTGTAAAACCTCTTGCAACTATCCTTTCCTTGTGCTTCTTCACATTTCCTTCTGCATCTTTCTTGGTATTATAAATCCATTTTAAACTTATCACATCCTTATCTTCAACTGTATCTACCAATTTCCATGTCTGATTATTCTCTATGCATCTGATTTATTCATCCATGGCTTGAGCCCACACATCATCTTTGACAATTTCTTAAAAAGTTAATGGATCATCTATTTGTGAAAACAAAGAAAAAAATGAAAATGAGTTTGTTGTGTCCTCACTATAGATATCACACAAACTTCTTGTCTTCTTTGGTAACAAACTTACTAATGTTGGATATGGAGATGTAGAACTACTTGGACTACTTGGTGGAGTTTGTTGCATTGTAGGTGTGGATTGCGCACTTGTTGATCTTACTGTAGTAGTTTGTGCTTCTCTTTGTGTCGCAGTTCTAGGAGTGGAAGGAATTGCTTACTGATTTGTACATGGTGTTTGAACCATTTCTTCTTCTATGTCATAATGAATTTTAGCATCAATAATTTTGACTGTCTTTTCTATGCTTCCATCCCATGCTTCATTCTGCACAAATTGAACATCGTAGATGTTTATGACCTTTCTTGTGATAAGGTCATACAACTTGTATGATTTTGTGTCTTCAGAATACCCCAAAAATATAGATTTTTGTCCTTTGTTTTCTAGCTTCTTTCTCAGCTCCTCTGGAACATCTGCATATGTGACACAACCAAAAATATTTAAGTGCACCGCACTATGCTTCATACATGTCCAGGCTTCTTGAGGAACTTTGTTCTTCACACTCTTTGTCGAACATCTATTCATGATGTATATTGCAGTTGCTACTGCTTCATCCCAATACTCATTTGACAAATGTTTGGTTTCCAACATATTGCGCGCCATTTCCATGATGGTTCGATTCTTCCTTTCTGTGACACCATTCTACTATGGTCTATACCGAGCAATGAATTTCTTGTAGATGCCATAAAATTTACAAAAAAATTGAAACTATCTTGAAATGTATTCTCCTCCTCTATCAATTCTTATAACCTTGATGTAATAACCACTTTTATTCTCCACAAGTGATTTGAACTGTTGAAAGAAACCCAATGCGTCAAATTTATGTTTTAGAAAATAAATCCATATTTTTCTTGAGAAATCATCAATAAATTTCAGAAAATATATACTGCCTCCTATAAATGGTGTTTTCATTTGTCCACAAATGTGTGAATGTACAATTTCCAGTGCATTTTTTTCTCTATATGACTTTCCAACTGGAAATGATTCTTTATGATTCTTTCCAAATATACAACCTTCACATATTCTTTCGGGTTTTTCAATTAATGGAAAACCTTTTAGCATATCCTTTGTGTGTAGCAGATTCAGACCTCCAAAGTTTAAATATCCAAATCTGAAATGACATAGCCATGGATCATCCTTGACTTCATATTGGAATGTTGCCTACATCTTTACGCCATTTTCTTCTTCTATATTGGTACTGCACGCACTAATTTTTCCTTCCTGGGATCCGCACGCACTTTATGTTGTAAATGTAGTGTCTAACTATGCTTCTTTTCCTTTACCAACAACTTGTGCTATATTTTTCTTGTTGGATGGATTCAATTTCAATGGGAACATTTTGTTACTTGTCATTTGGATTCTCACAATAAGTTGAATGCTCAGACATCTTTCCATAATCACACAATGATTATCTTCCATGTAGATTCTATATCATTTTTGTAACAACTATCATGTGCTCATCAAATTATGCTTCATACCAGAAACATAATATACATCAGGCATAACTTTTTTTTCTCCTTGTTTTGTTAGAATGTTAATACTGCCTTTGCCTAAGACATTGAATTGGATATTTGTTCCAAGTGTAACTTTAGTTTGTAATGACTTATCCAGACTAGAAAACAATTCTAATTTTCCTATCATGTGGTTACTACAACCTAAATCTAAATACCATATGTCACATGGACTTTCTTGAGAAACATTGCATTCAACTAGTGAGACTATAGGCATTGCTTCAGTGCACACCATAAACATAGGTATGGATGGACTATTTGCACTATGTGAATGATCTTGTCCTTGCTTGTTCTGAGTATACTATCTCTTCTTTCACTCATATGCATAATGTCCATATATTTTACAGTAATGGCACTGAATATTTGATTTATCAAATTTATGATTACTTGGTTGAATATTGTTTGGCTTTTGATTTCTTCCACCAGTATTTCCAGGACTGCTAGTGCATCCACCTCTGAAAAAACTTCTTCCTCTACCTCTAGAGTTAGCTCTCCCCCTTCCTCTTCCACGACTTATAAATGACTGTACGAAAAATTCATTCTCTAATGACATATTTGACCTATTCAATATGTGTTCATGATTAATTACGAAATCTTGCAGTTCATCTAGAATAAACTGGCTCAGGTATTTGTTCTCTTCTAAGGTCACAACAAGAGTATCACATTTAGGAGGAAGACTCCTAAGTACTTTCTCAAAAAACAAATTGTCTTCTATGGTTTCACCATGAGACTTAATCTAATTTATCAAGCCAATGACATGGGTGTAAAATGAATCTACTGAATCTGTGTCTTTCATTGACAGAGTTTCAAAATCTCTTATAAGAATTTGTAATTATGAAGTCTTGACTTGTTCCATACCTTGATAATAGGTTTGTGGTATGTCACATGCTTCCTAGGATTGCTTTGTTGATGCAACTCTTGGGAGTATGCTCTCATGCATGGCTTGATGTATGCAAAGCATCGCCTTTCCATCCTTATTCCTTTGATATTTCAAAACATCCTTCTCACCTTGTGTGAGTGCATTATATGATGCCTGATCTATTGGTTCCACAACCATTCTCGACTATCTCCCATACATATTGACCTCATAATAGTTCCTTCTTAGTCAAAGACCATAACTCATAGTTTTTCCCTGTAAAAGTGGGAGGTTGAATATTTGAAGTAGAAGCCATGGTTTCTCCTTTCAGTAGAGTTGTTTCTATTATAAAATTACTTTGATCAACCTACTCTGATACCAAATCTTGGATATGTAGCGTGCGATATACTTCTGCATAACTCAATTATGTGTTTCGAGTTTTCAAATTTTTCTGCGTGATGACTAACTTAACTATAAATTGTGTGATGTGTTAAAACAATGTGACGTGTGATTTCATTGTGCAATGTAATAAAGAAACTTGCTAATACCAAACTTTATATTTTTTTAATATATGATAGAATTCAAAGAATTTAAATCATTCATACACAAATCACATCAACACAAAAATAAATGATGTATCATTGATTTAAGTGTTGCAGGATGTATCATAGACTTGGTGTTGTGCAGTTACAAAATGTACTGAAACACATAGCTTCGGGTCCAATAACTTCTTCAGACTTACATACACTGAGCTTGTACTCTCATAATTCTCTAACCTTCTCCTCAGTTGTTACTACTTCTTGTGCCTACCTGTGTATCTCTTTATCTATGCATATCGACTACTTGCAGACTCAAATATATATAAGACTAATAGTGAGACTTCATACAAAAGATAACCGACTTAACATTTAAGAAACAAATAAATTAGACCGACTCTTATCTACTTAACTGGACTCGAGAAAGATTAAGATCAGATTCATTAAATATTACCCTTTCTTGTCGACTAACAAACAACTAAGTTTGTGTAAACATAAGTGTAAACTAATGAACTGTAGTTGCAGATTGACAAGCTAACTGACTAACAAATCGACGGAGATGTAAAACTCAATGACTTGTAATTACTATTTCCAACAAAGTTGTAGTTAGGACAATTTTATGACGATGATGGTTAATTTTCACTGAGACTAAAATTGGTCTATTGGACCTTAAGAAAATCATTAAGAACATTAATTTTGATGTTTGAAAATCAATAAGAGAAGTTTTCCAAGATCACTAAAGTTTTGATGACTTAGAAGGTTAGGAAGGTTGGTATTATGACAAATATTTGGAAATTAGGATCTAATTTGGGTATATGCAAGGCATTCTAAGAGATTTTTTTTTCATCTTCAACCCTCTTAGTGTCACAAAGGTGACAAATTCTTTCTTGCCATGGTGTTTTGGGGATTTTCCAATGCCTAATTTCACTATACAACTCATGATAATTAGTTCTTATTTTATCAACATTGATTCTCTTCTTTACGCTAGTCAAAACATTTAGTTCTTATACTTTGTTTAGGGATATGTAGGTTGTTAAAGATATTGAATACATTGTAGTTTTAAAAATAGAAATAAAAAATTCAAAACTCCCCATAAAATTATTCATAACCACTGAATACACTATAGTTTAAAAAATAAAAAATAAATAGTAAAAACCCTTCAAACGTGTGTAGGATTTGTCCTCAAACATTTCAAAGGGCATATTAATTTTTCTGCATTTACTTATTAGCATGGCCAAAGAAACACTTCTAGAGCATAATCAGAGGTATGTGTATAGAAAAAACAACCATAATCCTTACCAACCTAATAAAAAAAATTAAATTCAACTACTCAACTCACTTGGACAAAATAATTAGGTAAATTGCTTGTGTAACAAATGGTACTTCATTTTCAATGTGGTTCCCTCTCTAATGAAATTAGGAAAATGGACCCTGCCTAAAACACTTTTCAATCCTTCATGAATGAAAATAGTTATATCGATCCTACTAAAAAAACTTATCAAAAATCTATATATCAGCCCACTCACTTAACTTGTGGCTGTTGAATGTCGATAGGCAATGAAACTGAGAAAAAAATGGTATTACAATTTTCTCCTCCACTTAAATTGAATGGCATTAAAATTTCTCGTGTTTCCCAACTACTTAATAATCTACCAATTATTTGTATGGATCCCGCCATCCATTTCCTACTGTGACTTATATGTGGCAAGCAGGTTGGCTAATGATTATTCTATGTTAATTAAGTGCCTTAATGACAAACTGACAAATAATGACATGTGTGAGGATTATGACATTAAATATCGACCTTCGATTTAGTATACATGAGGAATAATATTCCTCTCTCATTAAATCCCACCCACGCATTTCATATTTCTTATTAAAAGGTTGATTAATCTAGAAGTTTTCAATAGGTGTACCTATCGTTGTAACAAGAAAGGTCGTAAAGATTAAAGTATAGTCACAAGTAAAAGTAAAATTATACTTTTTATTTTTTTAAATTAGTGTTTTTTTTAGAGCCTTCTTAGAAATATTACAATTTTTTTGTGGATTCTAGGCATGCGTGGCAATAGTGCCCATCTCGAAAATCACTACTGCCACTTGTCCAAAAATCAAAGTGCCACTTGTCCAAAAAACTAGGGTGAGACATGCAAAAAAAATATGATGTCACGCAGGGTGAAGTGCTGAGAAGTAAACTAAACAGAGCAGGTTATCTTGCCATGGCTATCTAGGAATAAACATAATCTAAAAACCTAAAGCAAGAAAACACTAAAATCTTGGATCGAGCCTTGGTCCCGTGAAGGCCCGGGTCTTCTTCGATTTTCTCCTGTCTCGATCCACAATTGCTTGCCGGAGGTCCTGTAGAAAGGACATCAAATTGTCCACATGGCTCGATCGTTCAACATTGTTCTTCTGTAGTTCCAGAAGTGCAGACTTGAATTCCTCATGTCACCTGGTGATGTCGCGCAGTGAAGCCATGATTACTTCTTGGTCAGCGCACCTGTTGCAGGTGAAGTAGAGTGGGGGGGAAGTGGTGAGTCAGAAGAGGAGGATGGAAGGGGTGAGGGAGTGGAGGTATCATCAACCCGGTGGCGAGAGGGAGAGGGTGGAGGAGGTGGGCGACGAGGAGGGGAGGGGGGGGGAGGCACATAGCCCAGTGAATTCCCAAGGGTGTCAAACTACTCTATTCGGAAACCATAGGGGTTCGAGAGTGGGGAAAGGTCCAAGGTGGTGTCTCGAAGAGGTTCTGCGGGAGTGGGAGCTAAGATAGGATCCAAGATGGGGATATCTTTGTTTTTAGGTGGAGGGTCGGAATTGGGCACCTCCTTTCCCCTGGTTGCATACCAGGCTACTCCTCTCCTAGATTTGCCTCTCAGGCGGGGCATGGCGAAGACTGTTGTCAGCCTGGGAAGAAAAATGCAGAGGAGAAGCAGAAGGGTGAGGTGGCAGCCTGAGGTCCGTAAGGCTGAGTGCATAATGCTCCAGAGGGGAAGGAGGAGAATTGGAACCAGGAAAGGATGGTGAATGAAATCACAGAGGAGGAAGTGAAGAAGAACACGCCCATGCTCAACTGTAGGGGCGCCATAGATGAGAAGAGGATGTGACTGTTGAGGTGACCTGCACGACACCATGAAGTTTCCCACGCTGCGGAGATTCCAGATCGTGTGACAGGATAGCCACAAGTGTGGTCTGGAGTGTGACGGTGGTTGTGTTAAAACCATGAGGTGATGTGTCGGGGGGGTGGGTCTGATCATGCGCCAAATGGTTGGTCGTCTGGCTAGGTGGACTCCCCATGAACTGTCCATGATTGGTACCTGGTAGCACCCCATTCAGGGGAAAAGTAAAAGTATACTTTAAATGTACATTAAGATTGAAATATTTTTTTGGTTGATGACCAAGTTTCTCATACTAGGTATGGGTGAGTTGTTTTGGATCGATCTGAAAGAGACTAGTCGAGAAAACCCATGCAACAAAACTCACAATGTACTTTATGATTTCAATAATTTAATTTGAATGACGAGAGATAAATAATTTATATTAATTTAATTTAAATGAGGAAATATAAAGAATCCCATGAACATAGATTAAGTAACCCTATGAGAACCAAACTCTACAAAAACTACATTATCTCCCATGTGCCTTTAAAATTATGATTGGGTAAATATATTGATATGACTAATTTTATTTGGTTTGAGGGCTATTTGTTAGAAATCAAAAAAATATTTAAATATAAAAAAATATTGCTTTCCACAATTTTCTATGTAGTTGCATGCACAAATTATGTCTACCATTTTCATAAATAAAAATAAATGGCTTGTCATTTTCATAAATGAAAATAAATGGCCACTAATGGAGTACATGCCTTAAGGTATGAGCCTCTGGTATACTAGATTAAGTATTTAAAATGAAAAAAATACATGTTAAAGGAAGCATCCATAAGCATGATGGCATGTAGCTCCAATTCAAGATCCTTTCCTTCTCCCCTTTCACCATCTTCTCCTAGGAAATAAAACTTAGTTGTCTAATAATTTTACCCTAACGCTCATAGAACAAGGGATCCCATATTTTATCACTTCAACATTTCAATCTGTAAGGTACTAGATCTATTATAATAGTTGAAAAAAAAATATTGCAGAGAATAACAACGAAACAACACAATAGGTGAAACCATGACACCAAAATAATATCTTTATTGATAGGAAACAATTTTCACTTGACTCTTCGAGGGGGTAACCTCCAACAGAGAAATTCTCTATTACAATAATTCTCAAGACAAAAAATTCTCATGCCCTAGACTCCTATTTATACTAAATCTATCTACACAAAAGAACATTCTAGAGGAAGATCTTCTAGAAGCAGAAACTTCTATTTGGTATTCTTACATTTGAATTATTCTTCCTTATTACTAGGCCTTATTAACATTGGACTTTATTACATGGAAAATATATTATTTTACCTACGTGAAGGGTTAGGGAGGTTAGGCCCTTAACATGCCCCCCCCCTTAAATACAACCTTGTCCTCAAGGCTTGAGATGAGGAAATTGTTGCAGAATGGTAGCTGGCTCCGAGGTGGCATCTACTAGAGTTGTATATTTCCACTAGACTAACACTTCCTTGATGGTGCGCTGATGAATACATCGCTCACGCTTGTCCTGTTTGGATAAATATAAGCATTATTAATTCCCACATTAAATTATCAATTAGGGAGTCGTAGACTTAGAGGTGCAAGCACAAGAAGTGCAGGATTGGAGCCTAGTCTAGCCTATTCTAAAGCCGGCAAGAACACTTCCAAATGAATGAAAGCAGAACTAGAGATAAAATCAAAGTGCAGAAATAAAAAGAAATTTAAACTATGGAAAAGACAAATTAAAGCAAACTAGCTAAAGAGAAAATCAATCAAACAAATAGAAAATGAAATGTAAATTCAAACCATGAAAATGAAATGAAATGTGAATGTAAGAATTGAACCTAAAACACACAAAGCACACCACTCATAATACATACAATGATTTAACTATCCATCTACATTCAACACTTTTTTTACACTATATACATTCAGACTGTACACAATCATGCAATTAAAACTCAGAAATTACCCTTCAAATGAGTACACCTGATACACGGGAACAATGATGGGATCAAAGACAACAAATGCTTGGAAGAGGAGCTTACTTATTTCTGTTCTTTAAAGGATTGTGTGTGTGAATTCAAGATCAATCAATCTTTTGAGCAGAAAATAGTATGTGCAGGAATGGAGTGTGAATATAAGAATGAAGTGCACACATGAATGTCATATTGGTCATGAAAAATAATATAATTTTCATAATTAATAACCATTTTTAGATATTTGATATGCATCTTGGAAATGATTTAAACCACAATTGACAATTATGGAAGTTATATTTGTATTTAAGAACACAAGATCACATATATATTCAAGCCGAAGATGATTAGCAATTATAACTCTAACATGTTGGTCTTGGCTTCCTGTAGAAGTAAATCATGCACACACACAAGATTAAAAACAATGAAATAACCGAGTACTTGATACAAAGGTAAGGTAAATAGCATTTAATTGTAGGACTGTTGTTCTTAGAGAAAGAAATGATAAGAAACATGCAAAAAACTACTTGTTGTTACACCAAATCTAGGAAATAAAACATATGTACAATTCTAGAAATAAAATTACAGAACAAAGAAACAATGCATACCAAATTGAGGGGCCCTTCCCAATTGGTTGCATGCTGTTTGAAGAAGAAATCAACTGCAAATGATTGTAGAAATGCTTCAAAACTTCATTGCATAAAGATCTTATTTGAACCAATGTTCTAATTACAAGAGACTTATGTTGAGCATAATCATACTAAGGATCCTCTTCTCAATGGATCTGATACATATTTATACACAATAAACCAAAAGGAAGAGGATATAACCAAACCCCAAAAATTAGAAACAAGTTTGCCAATTTTTGGAGCAAATCCCCAAATCTGGGGTTTTTCATCAATTTGGGTAGATCCCAGTTATAGATCCACTCATATATTCCAAAACAATTCGAATTTTGAAAAAGTTTCCGCGTCTTACTCAATTTTGCACATTATAGACAACACCCATTTCGTAGAATATCTCGACCTGATACCATTTGCACGAAAATTGAGGTGCAAGTTGGCAGTTTGAGATTTTTTCTAATTTTTCCAGAATCATTCCCCCTGAGCTGGAGGTCCACACGTGTGAGCTGGGTTAATTCTGACACACCTATCAGCATGTCAACGTCATTATGGACAAAACCCATGTTCCCGATTTCCTTCTAGAAGTGAGCCAATATGACAAGCTACAATATCAGGTATGGGAATAGCTATATTGGTGCAGAATGTTGAACAGTAATGGTACATGAATGCAGATTGTCCTAGTACAAGAAACACACTTCACAAACTATCATAAGTAGACCATGATATAATCATCTTTTAACCACTAAAAAGATAGAAAATACGATGTATTAACCACACTGGATATAATGACAAATGATGGCGGTTAATTAGGGTTTATGGTATGTATTAACAATGAAATGCGGGAAAATGTCAATTAATGAATGTTTTTGTACAACAGAAAACAGGCAAAAGTGGAGCTCAACACACCCCCAAACCCAAGGATTTGCATGTCCTCATGCAAACAAGGTGAAGAACTTATTATCCTCTGCTTATATATTTATGTGACTTTGTTCCTTTTGTGTAGGTGTTGGCTCTTGTGGAGCTACATTCTAGAAATTGATTATAGTGTCAGAGATTGATTTAAAACAGAGAAACAAAATTATCATGAAAATGGAGGACAAACAAAGGATGGGTTATCACATGGTGAGTTGTTTTGATGGTACTTTCTAAGTGGTAGTGGAGTGTGGAGTAGGTGATAGTGGTTATGCATCATGTTTTCCAAATTCTTAGCAAATTAAAGAGATTTATATATGTTTTACCTCAAGTTACCCATTCTTTGAATTTTGATGCATGCTAAAGTGGAAACCATGCAGAACAAGATGAAAGATCTGTGGAACCATGATGTGGACTATCGAAACATGAATATGAGGCAGAGAAAAGCTGAGGACTACTGAAGAGAATGAAGCTGATAAGAGTTGCACAAAAGATGATGAGAGTTGAAGAGAACGAAAGATGATATGATAGATCCCGAAAAAAACTGGTTGAGATGAACTGAAGATGTTGGAGATGTTGAAGAGAGACTCTAAAGATTTTGAGTTCTCCCCCAAACCTAAGAGTTTGCATGTCCTCATGCAAACTGCTTAAGACTGAGTGGCATGCGTTTATAAGAAAACAACTGCTGACAACTTTTGTCAATACCAATATGAGAGTTTCTAAGAACATAAATCTGAGGGCTGCTAATGAATTGTGGGCACAAAGTCCATGATTTCTATCCTGACCACACACAGAGAGAATCATAAGATTGTTTAATAAATTGATGATAACATGAAGTACATCCAATGAAAATTTAGATTTGAACAATTTGCAAAGATCACTTATGAATATTCCCCCTACATGACTGACCGAGACAATTCAAGGATGACCCACAAAAAATGTATAATCATATTTTCCGTTCTATAGAAAATATTTCAATTTCCTTGATTAAACAAAATTCATGAAAAAGTTAGCAACACTTATGTTCAGAGAGCCCTGTATAAATTATAGTAGGGATTTTGTTCTTCTCCTTTAGGAAGGAAAATGAAAGAGTATTAATAGTCTAAACAAATGAAAACCCCATAGGAAACCAGTCAACCTTTTCACTCTCAAAAGATTTACAGTCATTCAAGTAATAAAGATAAATTTCACAGTTGAGTATATTAAGCTTCTAAGACCATGGTCCCACTCTTAAGATAGTGCATCTTAGATATAGTATGAATTGGATGATAGGGTCTTAAGGTCAACTTAGGGTTATTCTCAAATGGAAAATAGATGGATTTTATTTAACCTTTAGTTCAACCATGCATGCTTCTTCTTAATGATTTGCACAAGTATATCATTCATATAGACAAATATAGATTAGGCATATCAAAATCAGAACCCATTGCCAACAAGCCTGTTTAGTACTCCGATGGGGTAATTTTGACATCTAAGAAATATCCTCCCCAGACAGAATGCCCCATTTCCCACGATCCTGTTCAGTACCCTGATGGGTTTGCCTAGTCATACCACAGGCTGGTACTCGCTCCTAGTAGATTTGTTCAGTATCCCGATGGGTTAGCCTCTTACACCCATTTTCCATCAAATTAGGCTCTTGTCCCAAAATTTACCCTTATGATAAAATTTATATATTGCATTCGTACAGGTGAATGGGGGAGCATCTTTGAAAACCTTTTTACGGGATGGGACGGTATTAAGTTGGGGGATATTCTACAAATTGCCCATAAAATATTGTTCACATGAAAAATAGACTTGTTTATTGAGATTAGTCCAATGACATATCATGGTCAAACTTACTTAATGTGTGGTGGATGAGGCCATGAGAGAATGACCTGAAGGTGCTTCTAGTCCCCAAGCTCATCTTCTTCATATAATTATGGTAGTGTTCCCATGGATAGAAACATCATGCACTCTCCTGTTACTCTTTAATAAGGATGCTCTATTGACCAACTTTGAGATTAGATTAGGTTGTACTAGCTACCTATGGCCTCATAATATGGAATTTTAACTTTATGTAATCCCATAATTAAAAAACAGGACTATGAACTAATGCTATAATAAATGGTCTGAAATTTTGTATAAAGAAATGAGAAGAAGTATCTGAAAATGATTGGTTATGTCAAGAACTCTTGGGTTTGATATTTGAATTTTTTTTCTTTTTAGTTTTACCCTATTAATAATTGTCTAAACTGTAAATTCCAATAAGGAAAATAGTTCGGAAAAATAGTAGGGAAAACTAATAAAAGTTAGAGAACAATTTTCAAACAAACAAAGTTTAGGTGGGTAATAGGAAATGAAATTCAGTTGTCCCAAAACTGTCTTAGCTAATAAAATATCAAAAAAGAAGACAATGTTGACGAAACAACAGAACCAAAAGAAATGAAATTACTTCCCTGAATAAGTCATGAAGATGTTCACCCAATCCAGCTAAAACATATACCTGCAAAACTCCAACAAATCATCATAGCCCAATTTATTTAGAAAACTTAAAAAATGATCTGACTATCAGCTAAAAAACATAGTAAAATTTTTGGGGCAACGGTCTCCCTTAAGATTAGTTTCTCAGTTTGACAGTGACAATTATTGAAAAAGACATAAAAAAAAATGATGTTGCACCAAACTAACAACTACATTCAACATTTATTTATTTATTTATTGTCCTACCTTACCTAAGAAAATACCCCTTTTCAAGTATATGAATACTTCCAATGAAGCCACGTGCGTAACATGATCATAAATATACTCACATTCAGGTTTATATAACAAACTTTAATAAGTACCCGAACATGATGAACCAACAGTTTTGAATAATATGAGTATTCCCGCCTGTCACGCGGGTGATCGGGTTCGTTCCCCGACAAATGATTGTAGAAACGCTTCAAAACTTCATTGCATAAAGATCTTATTTGAACCAATGCTCTAATTACAAGAGACTTATGTTGAGCATAATCATACTAAGGATCCTCTTCTCAATGGATATGATACATATTTATACACAATAAACCAAAAGGAAGAGGATAGAACCAAATCCCAAAAAATAGAAACAAATTTGCCAATTTTTGGAGCAAATCCCCAAATATGGGTTTTTTCATCAATTTGGGCAGATCCCAGTTATAGATCCACCCATATCCTCCAAAACAATTCGAATTTTGAAAAAGTATCCGCGTCTTACTCAATTTTCCACATTCTAGACAACACCCATTTTATAGAATATATGGATCTGATACCATTTGCACGGAAATTGAGGTGCAAGTTGGCAGTTTGAGATTTTTGCTAATTTTTCCAAAATCATTCCCCCTGAGCTGGAGGTCCACACGTGTGAGATGGGTGAATTCTGACACACGTGTCAGCATGTCAACGTCGTTCTGGACAATACCCATGTTCTCGATTTCTTCTAGAAGTGCGCCAATATGACAAGCTACAATATCAGGTACGAGAATAACTATATTGGTGTGGAATGTTGAACAGTAATGGTACGAGAAAACTGATTGTTCTAGTACAAGAAACTCACTTCACAAACTGTCATAAGTATGCCATGATATAGTCATCTTTTAACCACTAAAAAGATAGAAAAGACGATGTATTAACCACACTAGATATAATGACGAATGATGGCAGTTAATTAGGGTTTATGGTATGTATTAACAATGAAATGTGGGAAAATGTCAATTAATGAATGTTTTTGTACAACAGAAAACATGGAAAAAGTGGAGCTCAACATGTCCAAAACTGCTTGTGGCTGCAACTAGATGGAGCCTTCCTCATCCAACTTGGGAAGGCTAGTTTGAGTTTGGCACTTAGTTCCAATCACCTTCTTTAAGTAGGAGACATGAAAAATAGGATCGAGCTTATAATGATTGGGAAAAGCTAACTGATAGGCCACTTGTCCCATGTGCTTGAGCACTGTATAAGGACCATAAAATTTGGGCGTCAGTTTATGATAATGGTTGGCCTTGAGTGAAGTTTTCTTATAAGGTTGCAATCGAAGAAACACCTGGTCTCCTTCAACAAATTGATGTTCGAAGCGACCTTGATCAGATTTTTTATTCATGTGATTCTGAGCCATGACCAAATTCTCTTTAAGGGTATGGAGAATAGCCTCTCAAACTGTAAGAGTTTGGTCAACCTCTTGGACCTTCGAGACACCTGGGATGTATGAGACAACTGAAGGTGGATTTTTTCCATATACGTTTTCAAAAGGAGTCATGTGAGTAGTTGTATGGTAAGAAGTGTAGGTACCACCATTCAACTAGTTGTAACCATTGAGCCCACTAATTTTTCCTTTCATATGAAAAACACCTCAAATATGTTTCCAAACACTTGTTGACAACTTCAGTTTGACCATCAATCTGGGGATGATAGTTTGTGTTGAGATGCAATTGGGTGCCTTGTAGCCTAAAAAATTCTTGCAAAAATTTGCTGGTGAAAGTGGGATCTCGATCAGAAACAATAGAATGAGGCATGCCATGAAGCTTGAAAACACGATCCATGAAAATTTGAGCCACAGTGGAGGCGGTAAATGGGTGTTGAAGAGTAAAAAAATGATCATAATTGGAAATAAAATCAATTACCACCATGATGACTTACTTATTTCTTGATTTAGGTTAGACAACAATAAAATCCATAGCTATATCCCTCCAAATAGAGGGTGGAATCAGAAGTACTTGTAGTGTTCAAGGAGCTTTGACCGTTTCTCCCTTGTTGCTTTCAAAAACATCACATTTCACCATAAAAATGCGAGCGTCTTGTTTCATACCATCCCATAAAAAAGAACGTTTGATCCAGTCATAGGTTTTTGTAAACCCTAAGTTCCTAGTTGTGGGTGTAGCATGAAGCTCATAAAGCACCGAGGATTTAAGTTGTGACTATTTACTTGAATAAAAATGACCTTTGTAGTGAAGCTCATCATTGTGTCAAGAGTACCTCGAGGAAATTGGAGAATTGGCTTGCAATTGTTGGATGAGATGAAAAATTTTGGGAGCTTGTAGCCATTCTTGACGACCAACTTGGAACCAATCTGGTACAATGAAGGAGAGGGAAAAAAAGGACCCTTCATATTCATATTTTATTGAAAGAGAGTCAACAACCACATTGTCTTTTCCTTTCTTGTAAATGATCTCATATTCATATCCAAAGAGCTTAGTCACCCATTTTTGTTTCTCTAGGGATGAAGGGCGTTGCTTCAAAAAATACTTGAGGCTTTGATAATATGTCTTAATTTGGAAGTGTTTCCCCAATATATAAGAGTTCCAGAGATACACTGCATGCAAAATAGCCAACATTTCCTTTTCATACATTTATTGGCCCAAATATCACTCTGACAGTTGTTTGCTAGTAAAGGCCAAAGGCCGACCATCTTTCATAAGGACTGCTCCAATTCCTCACCCAAAAGCATCACATTCTAGGACAAAGGTCTTTGTGAAATCAGAAAGGGCCAGGACTAGAGCGGTGAAAATAGCGACCTTGAAGACTTGAAAGGCTTGATCAGTTGCAGGATTCCAAGTGAAAGAATCATTTTTAAGGAGATCAGTGAGAGGCGCTGCAATATTTCCATAATTCTTAACAAACTTGTGATAATATCCTGTTAAACCCAAAAAACCACGCAATGTTTTGAGAGTCTTGGGGCGAGGCTAATCCTGCATAGCTTCAATCTTCTTTGGATCTACCCTGACACCTACCTTGCCAACAATATGAACCAGGTACTCAACTTTTGAAGCTCCAAAAGAAAAATTATATTGTTTGAGGAAAAGTTGGTGCTGAGAGAGTAGATGAAGAAATAGATCCACATGAGCAAGATGGTATGTCCAAGTTTTACTATAGATGAGAATATCATCAAAGAAAACTAGGACACAATGAAAAAGAAAAGAATGGAATACATGATTCATGAGGATTTGGAAAGTGGAGGGAGCATTACACAAGACAAATGGCATGACCAAAACCTTATAGTGGCCCTCATGAGTTCAAAATGTAGTCTTAGGAAATGAAGATCAAGTTTAGTAAAGAACTGGGCACCACTCAATTCATCCAAGAGACCATCAATGACAGGAATGGGAAATTTGTCTTTGATGGTGAGTTTGTTGAGGGCATGAAAGTCAGGAAACATGTTCCAAGAGCCTTCATTTTGAAGGACCATGACCACATGAGACAAATAGGGGCTTGTACTAGGACAGATAACGCCCGCGACGAGCAATTCTTGAAGAATTTTCTCAATTTTATTTTTCTTGGAAAGGGGATGATGATAGGGACGAACATTGGGAGGAAAGCTGTCGGGGATGAGGGGAATGTAATGATCATGAACACCATGGGAAGGAGGAATTCCCTGGGGAGTGGAAAAAACAACTTGATGTTTGGAGAGGATGAATTGGAGGTTCGACAACACAAAGGGTGTCTTAGTGGTGTGAATGGAATGGAATTGTGCAATAATGCCAAAATGACCTTTTTTTGAGAAGATTTTCCATGTGATGGGAACTGATGATCTCAGGGGACCCTTTTGTGATGCCTTGGAAATTAAATTGTTGGCCCTCCTGGTTGAATTGCATGGTTAATTCCTTAAAATCCTTCAGAATGGGAACCAAAGTCCTTATCCATTCGACACCCAACACAATGTCACAACCACCCATGTCGATAGAAAACATATGAGATTTCATGTGGTACTAACCAATTTAGAGATGCAAATTTTCAAAACGCCCCCCACATTTCATGGACCCACCATTGGAAATCATGATTTGAAAATTATTGACTGCTTTGATATAACAATTAGTTTCTTGGGAAATGCAACGATGAATAAAATTATGGGTGCTTCCACTGTCAACTAGGATGATGACCTTCCGATGCTTAATGTAACAAATTAGCTTGAGGGTTTGGGGAGCAGAGAAGGCAACGAGAGCATTCAGGGAAATGCCTGGTTCAACTTCAGGACGATCAGAATTTGGAGTCATGTTAGTGGGGTCAGGTGACTCGGCCACAGGGGGAGACTTGACATCTTCTTTAGAAACATCCTCAGAGATGGCCAAAAAAATCTTTTTTTCCTTACACTTGTGCCCAAGAAAATATTTTGCATCACAATTACAACAAAGTCCCTTGAGTTGGTGTTCAACCATTTCTTCCTGGGTCAATTTCTGGATCTTTAGTGGACGGGAAGGAGGAATGGAAGTGACTGGTTTAGGGCGAGGAATAAAGGAGGATTTTTTGGTTTGAGAAGAGATAACTTGTTGTGCTTCCTTAGATATTTTAGTAGCTTCCAATAAACTTTGAGGGAGATCCATGAGGACATGGGAACATATCACATCCTTGAGGCCACTAAAAAACATTCTCGGAAAAAAGCATCGGACATTCCCTCTGTTCAGAAATCCAATCGATCAAAAGAAAATAAAAAGCCTTCCATTGTGCCCGATTGTTTCAACTTTGTCAAACGACCTAAATGGTGGGTGTTAGTGTCAAAGAGTTCATAAATTTCTGCAACAAATTGTGTCCAAGCCACATACCCTTGGTAGGAATTGTTTCACCATTTCCACCATTCCCAATGTTTCAGATCTAGATGGAGAACACCATACCTTAGTTTTCCATCTCGTCAATAATGTCGTACAAAAGAGAAATAGTGTTCCATTTGAGTGACCCATCCTATGGGATCCAAGCCATAAAAAAATTTCACCTCCACACAAGGGTGATGCAGGTACTGTTGAAAGTGGTGGGGAGGAAGAGAGTTGGACTGGGAGGATTAAGGACCATCAGGGTTATAAGGTGTGTAAGAAGAGAAATGATCTGGGTGGGATTAAACAAGGAGTTCAAAGTGTTTGTTGTGTCCTGGCATTGTTGATTGGTGGTAGTTAATTAAGTGATGGTTGTGGGAAGTGATTCAAGTGGAGCAAGCTGGGATTTGATGTTACCGATAATGGAAGTAATGGAAGAAATATCAATCCGGGTTTGGTCATGATATTTGGCCAAGGTGGTGAGATGTTGTTCCCAATATTGGTTGCGAGTGTGGGCCATGGGGATGGGAAAAGGGAAAAAGTAGTACCACACAGATAAGGGGTTATTGGTGACTGGTACCACTACAATTAGTGAAAAAAGAGGAATTCAATGGGATAGATTCCGAATAGGGGTATCAAGAAGGGGTCAGGTCCACCAAAAAAATGGCTAAAAAATGATAGGTCTGACTGTGATCGGGGCAAAGAGAGGAATCCAATGAGATAAGTCTCAAGTAATGGTGCCAACAGGATCAATACTTTTTTTTTT